>LPNX011158799.1:70208-160071 GCA_001517045.1 Pseudotsuga menziesii | reverse complement strand
GATGATATGTTTGATATATTGGGCGTAATCCAGTTACATATGTTTTATGTGTTGGGCATGGACCCTGAAGCACATGATTGATGAGATGTTTTGTGTTGAGCGAGGATCTCTGGAGCACATGATTATTTAGATTTTTTGTGTTGAGCAAGGAGCTCTGAAGCACATGAGTATTTAAGATGTTTTGTGTTGAGCGAGAAGCTCTGGAGCACATGAGTTTTTATGTTGTGTTGAGAAAGAAGATCTGGAGCACATGAGTGTTTATGTTGTGTTGAGCGAGAAGCTATGAAACACATGAGATATGAAAACCTTTGTGTTGAGCATGAACCTCTAAAGCACATGAAAAGATAAATGGGAAGAGTTCGACATAAGCCCTGGAGCCTTCAAAGCTGATGTTGAGCATAATCTCTGGAACATTGGATCCTTGGCAATTGTATCCCTAGGTGTATCCTACAAGTACATCCTAGACTTAGTGTTGAGCGAGGAGCTCTGAAATTACACTAAGTTTTTAACTCCATGTTTTTTAGCATTGAGTATGGGATATGGATAAGCATTGGGAGTTATTGAAAAGAATTAATGATTTCGAGTGAAAACGACTCAAGTAAAATATTGAGCTCATCTGACTTATTTACAAGTGATTAAATGAAATATTGAATTTTTTTATATCATCAAGTATTGAAGAACTACCATGTTATATGAGGGAATCCAACATGCAAGGATGTTTAGAGTTGCCTATCCTAGTAGACCTAACCACCTACCTAACGGCCTTAATGAAGAAAGACTCATAAGTTTAGGGATCATGGTATGTATAAGAGCAAACATAGTAATAATATTAATAGTATGACAAGAAAGGGAGGCTCCATTTATTATTATTATTACTTAAAAATAATTAAATAGTATAATACCAAAACAAGTCCAAATAGGAACTAGTTAAAAGTTCCTAGGTTAAATATTAAAAAGTACCTAAATTAAATAAAAGGGTAAAATCGAGAAATCCAATGATTCTGATTTAACTACCCCTTTGAATGAAAAGTATGAGGCTTGGGATTCCTATAAATGTTAAAATTCCCAAACAAACCCATACAGTAATAATATTAACAACCATAGCGACCAAGGACAAATTCTTGTTGATCCCACTTATTTACAAGTCACCATATTGAATCATGTAGGATTCGTTATTATTTCTACCACATGATGTAGCGTTTCCACTATTAAACTATGCTATTGTAAATACATAGGTCGTAAGTCAAATATATCTAATCTCTACACAAAGGTCAAAAGACCCAAATAATAATACACGTTGTAACTATTTTTCATGGTGCTCGACCCTTTACATAAACAAATCATTTGAATATTATCACCAACACTAAAACCATGTTAACACTATGAAAATAGCAATGACACCCATTGAAGGGTTACATCCACAGTCACGACCTTTATACACAGAGTATTCATTATACATGACTTAAACCATAAAAACATTAAGTAATTTATTCATCTATACAGTCGCAACTATAAATGGTCGGAATTCCATTTCCATCTTCGACATGACTTCAAAGGCCAACCACACGGTTAACAAATGCACTTAAAGAACGCAGGCCAAGAATTGTGAATCACACAGAGTCAAACTAATTCCAAATAATACAAATTATAACCACAAAATCAAAAAATATGAAAATGTTGTACATATTCCCTTTATAAACAAAAACAAGAAATTACACAGTCGTATAACTGAGGCCTTGCACCATTGCAAGCAATGGTGTTGCCCCCATTACCAAGAACGTAAACATATTTACAATATGCGGAGCATGTCAAGGTTTACCAAGACACATTTCTAAACAGAGTCTCCTCTTGCAAAAAAAACCCGAATACATTAGTCTTGTCCCGAAGGCACTAAACCCCAAAAAAACCCCAAGTCTTAACATATATTTAATGCCTTACATTTCATTACATAAACAGTCCCTTTCCCAAAACGCAACCATTAAAAACCAGAGACAAACATTCAAACCCATGACGATTTTTAACTCTGTCACAACAACCACGCGAGAGATGGACAAGTTTTAAACTTGTATAGCAGGGCTTACCCAATGGGTATGATGTTGACCTCAGGGCGACCCATGACCCGTGATTTCCTAAAACCATTCAACTTGCAACACCAAACAAGAGCTACGATGAGGAGTAGGCATTGAAACCAAACTTAAAAAACAAAACAACATTGTTAAACAAGAGTGGATACGTACCTTACCTCATAACTAACCTCCCAAGCTTCACACCACCATACAATGTAGAGCCAGAGCTCATGCAACCATGCTAAAAATGACCCAAACCAACACAAGAGCCCAAGCCCTAAGCTTGAGGCCCACGCATTCCAATGTGCATTAATGTCTCCACCCTTTCCTCCAACGACATAAACCAAAACCCATAGCATATAGTTTATGGAACCCTTTAACCAAGAGCCATGTTTAAACAACATGCCACCCAATATGTGCATCAAATACATAGTGTTTAGCCATAGTCCATGGCATATGAAATATGCCATGGAAGGTCTATTGTAAAGGTTTTAATTTAATACACCAATACCATCTTAAAACACAAACCACGATACCAAATTTTAATACCATATAAAATGTGTACCATATAAATGATATATGTAGCAGTAATTAAAATGTTGTCATAATGTTCGTAAAAAAACAATAATGGTAACCCATACAACATAGGATTGTGAAACATATAGCCTTGTGAAATTATCAACTAAAAAAAGTCATAGAAGTCACTAGGATAGAACTGTAAGTCCCTAGTCACAAAAGCTGAACACTAGTTACGAACAGGTAGTATGTCTTGTTCCACTTTGATAAGCAGTTTCCTTCATCAAGAGCACCTGCATGTGAAAAGGAAATAAATCCATTAGTTCATAAGAATTAAGTAAGGCTCATGGTGACAAGTAGAAAGAAGTTACCTTCCATGTGTTTACCAGGGAACATGTCCCACCACTCCACCTCTTTTTCCAATAACAAGTTAAGTCAGAATTGTTTATACAACAATAATCAAACTTTATAATCATCGAGAAGTAATCAAAACAACACATACTTAATGCATAACCATAGAACAATATAGTAAGCAAACATCATGGAAACATCGTATTACATTAATAACCATACCGAGAATTATGAAAGAAGGAGGTAAGAACAACTTACGACAATACAACACCGTAAATAAAGAACGATACATTCCGCATAAGTATAAATAATGTCTGGCTCATGCAGTAAATGACTAGCCTAATATGTTTTTTTTCGAATTTTGGGGACATTACAAGTGGTATCAGATCCCAATTTAAACACTAAGATACCAAATGGGTGTACCAGACATTCATTGCAAGGAAAATAAAGTATGTTTTAAATTTTGTTAACTAACATAAAATTTTCATGTTTTTAAAATTTTGCAATTTTAGGATTTTAAAAGAACATGTGAAGATCATGAACACTAAAGAAGACAACATCCGACAAGGGAAGTTGAATACCCCCACCTAGGAAGAAGAACCGGTGCTGGTACTGAATTTTGATATAATGAAAACCATACAAAGTATCCAAACAAACTTGTGGAGTTTCAGAGATGATAATCTGAATGAAAGGAAGTAATAGTAAGCAATTAATGAAGCATTGTTGCGAAACATGATGGGAGGAATGCCGCAGGGAAAACCCACTCATTCCAAAAACAAGTTCAAGAAATAATTTTATCATAAATGGGCCAGTAGCCTGAGAGAAGAAGGAAAAGAAGAGCATACCCTTGAACCTCCAGAAGAATATTATCATAGTCTTTCTAGTGAAGATTCTCTTTTCCCATGTAGAAAGAAACTGAGAAATGATGACAATATTCAGGGAGAGTTCAGAAAAATAAAATCCCCAACCTATGAAGGAGAGATGAATACGAGGCAAAAATCTAAAGAGTGGTTGTTGGGTATGATAAAATACTTTCGAGATCATAACTACTCTAGCGAAATGAAATTTCATCTAGCCATCTATAATTTAAATAGAAAAGTAGCTAGATGGCGGAGAGACTTGAAACATACCAAGAAATATGAGTTAAGAGAAATAAAATGGAGTAAGTTTTGTAATATTTTTCAAGAGAAATACATGTTGGAGAGGTTCTTTGACAGAAAAGTGAAATATTTTCATGAGTTACATATGGGATCCATGACTATGGATGCTTTTATTAACAAATTTTTGGATATGTTTCATTATGTACCCTATATAAGGGGTGAGAAAGTAAAAATACAACAGTTTTTAGGATGTCTTCCTCCCAAATTTCACGAGAGGATTGAATTTGACATGCCTAAAACATCTGACACCACCTTACACAAAGCTAGGATTTTCTATGAGCATGGACAACTGAGGCAAGAGAACCTTAATAGAAAAAGAGACAAGTATAGGACCTTCTCTGATAACTGCAAACCAAGATTTAACCCAAGACCATACATAAAACATAACAATAGTTTTCCATTCAACAAGAACTTCAACAAATCAGGTGCAAAGCCATATGTTCCAGCTTCAACTTCTAACAAGCCAGTAGCAAATGGGCGAGCCAAAGTTGCCTCGCTGCTAATTAAATATTGGAAATGCCAAGGGCCTCATTATTCCTAGGACTGTAAGAATAAGACCAATGGGGTCTTACACAACTTGTAGGAAGAACCAACGGTAGAGGACATAGCTCGAACACTACGAATTTATGCATCCTTGGATGGCCGATAGGAAGACCATCATGATACCATGGTTGAGATAGAAGGTAAGATATTAAATGCTTCTATTTCAATATTGATTGACCTCAGTGCTTTCCGGAGCTATGTATCACCTAATATTGTTGATATATGTAAACTAGGCAAAGTTAAACATGATAAACCTTGGATGGTATAGTTAGCCATGTGTACGAAACAAAAAGTTTTGAAAATAGTTAGCGATTGTGAGGTAAACCTTAATGGTTTTCCTACTAGAGTAAACCTGAACATCCTACCCTTAGGATTCTATGATATACTTATCGACATGGACTGGTTAGAACAACACCATGTCATGTTCGATTGCTTACACAAGTCAGTATTGTGTACAAATATCTAAGGGAATCAAGTAAAGATTCAAGGCATACCAAAGAAAGTTTTTGTAAGGAAGATATTTGCTTCACAAGTAAAGAAGTGTGTTAGGAAAGGATACAAGATGTTTGCAGTAAAGATCCAAGACATAGAAGCTGAAAGAAAACAAAACACAGAGGAATTTCTAGTCTTGTATATTTCAAGGGTGTATTTCCTGAGGAAATCCCAGGATTACCTCCGAAACAAGACCTAGACTTTTCCATAGAAATGACACCAGGATTAGTTCCATCTTCGAAATCCCCTTACTGCATGAGTGCACCAGAGTTGGTGGAACTAAAACTGCAGTTGTAGAAATTAATAGAGAAAGGATATATCTAACCAAGTGTGTCCCCTTAGGGAGAACCTATTCTTTTCATAAAGAAGAAGGATGGTACAATGCGGATGTGCATTGATTACCGTCAGCTTAAAAAAATGACTATCAAGAATCGATACCCACTCCCTAGGATTGATGAATTGTTCGATAAAGTAGGAGGAGCCAAGATCTTTTCAAAGATCGACCTATGATTTGGCTACCATCATGCACGGATTCACAATGACGATATTCACAAAACCACCTTTTGTACAAGGTACAATCACTACAAGTTTGTAGTAATTCCATTCAGGTTGACCAATGCACCCACAAAATTTATGTGTATGATGAACACTATATTCAGTAAATATCTGGATAAATTTGTGTTGGACTTTATAGACGACATCCTAGTTTACTCTAAGAGTAAAGAGGAGCACGAGGAACACCTCTGCATAGTGCTATAGGTGTTACAGGAACACCATCTCTATGCCAAATTTAGTAAATGTGATTTTTACAAACCCCAGATACAGTACTTGGGTCACATCATCTCCGAGATGGGGATAGTTGTGGACCTAGAAAATATTAAATCCATAGAGGATTGGCCTACCCCTACTAGTGTCACCGACATTAAATCCTTTTTGGGATTAGCTGGATATTATTGAAATTTCATTGAGAACTTCTTGAGAATAGCTTGTCCCATGAACGCTTTGCAAAAGAAGGAAAATAATTTCTTATGGATAACCAAGTGCGAGGGAAGTTTTCAAAATCTTAAGCATATTTTGATGACTGCACCAATACTATGAAATGTAGATCCCAATGGGTATTTCGTTGTTTGCATGGATGCAAGCAAGGAAGGGCTCAGAGGAGTCCTCTTGCAGAACGATTATGCAATCTATTATGAATCGCGAAAGTTAAAAGAACACAAGCAGAACTACCCCAAACACGATCTTGAGTTAGCATCCATCATCCATGCCTTAAATATGTGGAGGAACTATCTCATTGGAAGGAAATTCCTTCTGAAGACAAATAATATGAGTCTAAAATATTTATTTGAGCAACTGGATCAGAATTCCAGGAAAGCTAGATGGTTGGATTTCCTTAGTGAGTACCATTTCGAGCTAAAGCATATAAAGGGAAAAGAGAACAATTTTGTTGATGCTTTGAGCCGACGAAGTCAGATGATATATGAGGTGAATTTAAGTCAAACCGATTCGTATTTACACGAGAGGATTAAAATGGCCAACATAATTGACCCTTTCTATGTAGAAATCCCCAAGAATGTCCAAGAGGACAAGTTGTTTCAACAACAAAAAGAGTACAAGGTACATGAAACAGGACTGATATTGTCCAAGGAGATATTGTACGTTTTATAAGGAGGGGACATTCGGTCTAGCATCCTCACAGAATTTCATCCGACACCCTACTCTGGGAATCTGGGATATCAAAAGATGATATCCACCATTAAGAAACACTTTTTCTAGCCTAAGTTAAATGCCGACTTAGCATTGTTTATCGGGAAATGTCAGGAATGTCAGATGGTTAATGATGAGCACCATCATCCCTTGGGATTTCTACAACCATTACCCATTCCAGAATGGAAGTGGGAGGTCATTAGTATGGATTTTATCATAGTTCTACCTAAAATTAAGAAACAAAATGATTCTATCTTTGTAGTAGTTGACAAATTGTCAAAAGCAACACACTTCATTCCAGTGAAGTCGACCTACAAGGCAGTACACATTATCAATATATTCTTGAAGGAGATGTTTAGATTTCACAAGATACCCATGGAAATCATCTCAGATCGAGATACTAAGTTTACTGGAAAATTTTGGATATCCTTATTCTACGAATTAGAGATGTAGTTGAACTTTAGTACTTCTTATCACCCATAGAAATATGGGCAGACAGATCGGGTAAACCAGATTCTAGAGGACATGATTAGGATGTATGTCATGAACAACCCCACCAAGTGGGAAGATTACTAGCACCTTGCATAGTTTGTGTATAACAATGGATACCAAACTTCCGCCAAGATGAGTCCTTTTGAGGTACTCTATGGACCAAAGTGTAGAACATTGATTACTTGGTATAGCCTAGTGGATCGGATCATGTCAGGTCCTGACTTGTTAAAGGACTTGGAACAATTGGTTACCAAGGCCCAGGTGAACCTTAAAGAAGCACAAGATCACTAAAAAAGCTAGGCAGATAAGAAAAGAAAAAACAAAGACTATCAAATAGGAGACCATGTCTACTTGATAGTAAAAGAAAAACGAAGCTCGTTGAGCTTGGGAAGGTGCGGTAATTTAGCACCTAGATTTTGTGGGCCCTCTCAGATACTGGACAAGAGAGGGCTAGTGGCATATGAACTAGCGTTACCTGCTCATATAAAAGTCTATAATTGTTTTCATGCATCATTATTAAAGAAATATGTTTATGATACTAAACATGTGATTGATTAGTCCTTATTACAGGTAGAACCTAAAGGGGATTTTTCCCATGAACCTCTTCATATATTGGACAAAACAGAGGTGCAGCTCAGGAAGCGCACCATAGTCCATTTGAAAGTGCAATGGAAGCACTCCGTGTTGATGTAATTGTAACTTCGGAATGTATTCATCCGTATTTCTTATGTATTGTAACCCGATGTTTATTCCAGGATGTATTGTAATGTATTTGATTCATGTCATACCCCGATGTTTATTCTGGGAAGTTTCTATAATGAGAAAGTCATGTCAAGTCATTGTGGGTAACCCTCCTATTGTTCAAGGGTTAAAGTCCCCACGGTTGTGGGGCCCTTGGGTTATTAGACTATCCTAGTGAAGTTGACCCTAGGTGAGTCATTGCAAGTCGGGGCAATAGTCCCCACCATTGTGTTACCCTCCTATTGGTCAAAGGAGGCAAAGTCCCCACAAGTGGTGGGGCACTAGGGTTATTAGACACTCCTAGAGATGTCGACTCTAGTAAGTAATTGTTAAGTGAGGACAACATGTTGGAGTGCACTTCAAGTGAATAGAAGAATATAAATAGAGAGTGAGAGCCTCTCTATTTATCACTTGCAATATACACACTCACTCATTGGGGCGCATGAGTGAGAGAGGAGAAGCTCTCTCAGTGAGAGAGAGAGAGACTGCTGCTGTCGGGAGATCATCTTACTGTTTTGGGGTCTTACCATTTTTTGATAATTCTATCTCTGAGGAAGTTGCAGGGTTTTCTCCTTTATGGTTTCCCCGAGGAAAACTCTTTGTGTCTCTTGTCTCTTGTGATGTGCTTATGTTTTATTGTTGTGCTTGTTATTCTCTCAGTGAAAAGATCCTAAGATCATAATGCTGGCTTATATGATGAAAAACTAACATGGTATCAGAGCTAACTTGAGAAGAAGACATTGTGCAGCTGAAAAATCAAGAGCGTCTTACTTTTAGGGTCTCTCTCCACAATCTATCAGCAAAAGTATGCTAAGCTGACTCTCCATTGAAGGGCGCATCTTTCTGTCGAAGCTGAATTCGATTCTGAGCATTTTTAGTTTTCGATGTGGAGATTAGGGCTTTCTACAGAAGAAGAATTTTTGAGTGACACCAGCATAGGATTTTTCTCCTCATCAAAACCAAATCTTAGAGACTTGGATCAAGAAATTTGGTTGGGTGAAACTTCGGGAAAGTCAAACCCTAGTTTGACCCCGAGCTGGAAAAACCCTAAATACTAAAACTGATTAGTTTTGGTACATTCGATATATTCCTAGTTTGGACAAGTCTCAGAAGCTGAAAATTTCAAGGGACGACTATAAAATATGGATGAACACCGTGTCCAAAACTCAGCCTCAGTTTCGCTATATTCTAGGAGATATGATCCCTTTACGTTAGGGTTCCAACCTCTTCTAGAATTCATCCCTAAACAGGAGACTTGGGAAGAATTGCAATATCTTGGAATAAAGAGGTCCAAATGGAATTCCTGAAGATGTTCCAAAAAGGGCACAGAATTTAATTTCGGTGGTCCGAAGATTAGACTCAGAAGATGAACCAGTGACACGTGGAATGCTGTACAACTTCGTTGTTCTGAACAGTCTTGTAACAGGTCACCTTGGCAAAAGGATCATAAATCCCAAATGGTGAAAAAAATTCTGATGAAACATATGGTTTTATATCAGGTACATGCGAGGTTATCTCAGTGAGAAATATCAGACACAGAGGATCAATAATGTCAGAGATATCACAGAAATAGTAACAGGCATTTCTGCAGGAGAAATTGGAAAATTAGGGCTTCTTGTTCCGGGAGCTTCCCTCCACTGTTTTCAGAAAAGGACTACATTGGACAGCTCCATTTGAAGAGATATATCTGTCTATCCAATCAAATATTAAAGATTCCAAGTTTTGAAAATTAGGGTTTCTGTGACAAACCCTAGATCAGCTAGCTCCGGAACCAAGACAGACACCTCAAATCGGTAAGATCTAATCCTTTGCTATTTTCATTTGAGGTTCTCATTTCAAAGTAATCTATTACATCAGCTTGATGATAAGCTTGGTGAAGTTCATAAATTCCAAGCATAGAAGTATTCAATCTCTCTGAAGAAAATGGATTGGACACCTACATGAGTATAGAGGTTCCAGTTCGAGAGGGAGATGAGGCTAGAAGCCTTACACAAGATGAACTTGGTCAAGGCCAAGAGGATCATTGCTAATTCAGTCATGAATCAACTTGTACTACAAGTGTCTCCCTAAAGACACCAAATATGTTTTGATTCCTTGACCAAGTTATTTGAAGGGAAGAATAGAAGTCAGAATATGACCTTGAGAAACCAGTTGAAGAATGTGAAGATCCAGAATGCAGAGACCATGCCATCATAAGGGTATCTCAAATCAAAGAACAACTTGAAGCGGAAGTGAAGAATGCAGAAGTGGTGATAACCACCTTGAATGGCCTCCCAGGATCATGGGATTCATTCTTTTGAGGAATGTGTACCAGAAGGAAGTGGTTACTTTCAGCAAACTCTGAGAAGAAGAAGAAGCTTGAATCATAAGAAGAGAAGAGAAGATGGGAGCAATTGAAGATCAAGCTCTCGCCATCCAAAGAAGATCCCTCAAGCAATGAGGAATATGAAGATCTCAACTCTTGTAGAACTTCTTATCCACCTTAGCATTTGGATAAGAAACAATGCTATCATGAATGAAGAAGACGATGAAGCTGAAGACTCAAGAAGGAGTACACCCACGAAACAAATAAAGATAAGTATTCAATTGTCATTTCATGATATTATTTTGTTATGCATTTGTTTATATTCAGTTGATGTATTATGCATGATAGGATGTTTGCATTAATGATATCATACTACTAATATGCATATGATGGGTAAGTAGCTCATGGTGCTATACAACTCTCCATTGCTACTTATCTAGAATGAAACCTCTTTGTTGACATATTGGATTAGTGCACAATCTCAATGTTGTCCTGTTAAAGATGGAAGGCATCTAGAAAGTTTCAGTGAGATATGGATGAATGTTGTATTGGATAAAGTAGTTTCATGATCATATATTTATGCATAAGAGCTTGCCAGTATAAATATTCCTTATGAAATGTTCTAACCATACAACTGCATTTGACTTGTAGGAAAGATCGCATACATAATCACCTATAAGCAAAGAAGAATGAAGACTTGTTTTGAAGAGCAAGTGACGACATTTCAAAATGAAGAATAATATGACGAGTGCAGTGATATCATTGATGTAGAACCTTCCAACCACCAAGAAGAAAGGGAAGACCAGTTCAAGAAGAATGATGTCAAGGCACAGTATCGAGACCTGAAGAGAAGTTCATAGTTCCATCATGCAGTAGATGGAAACATTGTGGGATACAAATCAATATTCGTAGCACGAGGCTTCTCATGAAAAGAAGGCATAGACTATGAAGAAACATTTACAGCTACTAGAAGTGAAGTCACATGACATGCATAATCATGTGTGCAAATGAAGGAAGGCATTGTACGAGTTCAGAAGACACCCATGGGAAACACATACATGATGATATTGATGAAGATCTTAACCTTTGCTACAAGGTTGAAGATGCAAGTCTATACACTAGATGGTCACATAGAATATTAGTATCATAGGAAGCTACTTGTCACTCTGGTATAGAATGTTTCAGTGCCTAGAGTACAGAAGACAGAGGGAGTATGATGCTTCGATTCAGAGGGAGTGACTACAGAATATCCTCAGGATCGACATGGTACGATAGGATGGATAGATTACTGATGATTCTAGGCTTTACTGAGAGTAAAGTGGATTCCAACCTTTGCTTCAAGGTTGAAGGCGAAAGACCAGTGATGCTCCTGTTATGTGTCGATGCACTATTTTCTAGGCATGGAGGTGTGGACAAGGGAAGTATGTAGTAGAGATCCTGAATAGGTTCAGGATGATGGACTGCATGACCACACCTATGGCATCGAACCTGAATCTATTGAGTTATGCTCCATCAGAGACGATTGATGCTACAATGTGTCATCAAATGATTGGGTCCTTGATGTACCTGAGACCAGATATTTGCTTTGCTATGAACACATTGAGACATGTTCACCTGATGGTTGCAAAGCATGCAGGGGTACATTTGAGTATGGGCTCAAGTATGATGCAAATCAAAAGATTAAAAGATTAACCTGGAGGTTTATGTTGATTCAGATTGGGCAGGCAGTGCCATCGACAGGAAGAGTACTTCAGGATGTTGCTTCAGTATGGGATCAGGTGTGATCTCTTGGTTTAGCAGGAAACAATCCTGTGTGGCACTGGGTACAGCTGAAGTAGAGTATGTCGCAGCTTGTTCAACTAGTTGTGAGGTAGTATGGCTACAAAAGCTACTTTCTGATATATTTGATCTCCAATTGGATGCTACTTGTATACATTGTGACAACCAGAGTTGTGTGAAGTTGTCAGAGAATCCATTGTTCCATGACAAGTCAAAGCATATCGAGATCAAGTACCACTATATCAGGGATATGGTGCAGAGAGGAGTAGTGAAGCTCCGGTATGTTGCAATGAAGGAACAAATAGCTGATGTGTTGACGAAGCCATTAGCTAGAGTGAAGTTCGAGTACTTCAAAGAGAATCTTGGTGTTCTCCAGATCGAGGTTTCCTCCAAGGGAAAGTGATGAGTCCCAAAGCCATTCTGATGAGGAGGTCAGATGTAAGGGCTGAGCCATTCTGTCATGGTGAGAGGATTCAGTTCCTTCCATGTCAAATATGAGTGCTAAGATGCATAGCCATTATGATGAGCAGGCCAGATGTAAGGGCTGATCCATTCTGTTCATGGCTAAAGGATTAGGTTACTCCCATGTTATATGTGAGTGATGGCCATTCTGTCGAGTAGGACGGAAGTAAGGGCTACCGCCATTCTGACAAGTAGGTCAAATGTAAGGGCAGAGCCATTCTGTTCATGGCTAAAGGATTAGGTTCCTCCCATGTCATATGTGAGTGCTGGCCATTCTGTCGAGTAGGATAGATGTAAGGGCAACTGCCACTCTCCGAGAGAGTGGAGGCACCTAGTCAGTTACCAGGTAGCTTAATCTAGGACTGGGGGCCATTCTGATGAGGGTGTAGGATTCAGTTCCTACTAGGTCAGATGTGAGTGCATGCCCTTCTGACGAGTAGGTTAGATGTAAGTGCAGAAATCTTCTATCATTGTGAGCTGGATGGGATTCCATCCTGGATGAAAGTATGGAAATCTTTCATCATTGTGAGTAGGATGTGTTCCTGCCTAGATAGAAGTCTTCCATCATTGTGAGTCGGATGTGATTCTATCCTGGATGAAAGTATGGAAATCTTTCATCATTGTGAGTAGGATGTGTTCCCTCCTGGATGGAAGTAGGCCTTTCTGACGAGTAGGTCAGATGTAAGTGTTGAAGCCATTTCACAGATGGTAGTAGATGTGCCTACCATGCTGGTGAATGTGAGTGCTAGGCCTTTCTGATGTGATTGTAGTTTACTACATGATTAGATGTGAGTGCTGGGCATTCCTTTCTGACGAGTAGGTCAGATGTAAGTGTTGGGCGTGCCTTTCTGATGAGTAGGTCAGATATAAGTGTTGGGCGAAGACCTACCTAATGGCTAGGCCTACAACCAGCATGAAAGAAGGCTGGATCTGTAGAACTTCCTATGATGAGATAGCACACACATGATGATGACCAGGTGAGATATAGATCGAGCTATGATCCAGATCTAGTTATGATGACTCCGAGAGATCCAGATCAAGTGATGATCCAGATCCAGCAGTAATGATCCAGATCGAGTGATGATCTAGATCTAGTCCAGTGATCATGATTCAGATCGAGTGATGATCCAGATCCAGTGATGATGATCCAGATCGAGTGATGATCCAGATCCAGTGATGTTGATCTAGATCAAGTGATGATCCAGATCTAGCAGTGATGTTCGAGACCGAGTATGATCCAGTGACAATGTTCCAAATTGAGTATGATCCAGTGACGATGTTCCAGATCGAGTATGATCCAGTAATGATGTATAAATCGAGTGATGATTTAGATCCAAATGAAAGATGACTTGAAGATGACGAGGACTTGACGATGACTAAGATGATATAGAGAAGAAGGCTTGTGCTAATAAATTGTGTCGAGAGAATACCTTCCTATTTAAGAGGGAGTGTTGATGTAATTGTAACTTCGGAATGTATTCATCCGTATTTCTTATGTATTGTAACCTGATGTTTATTCCAGGATGTATTGTAATGTATTTGAGTCATTTCATACCCCAATGTTTATTCTGGGAAGTTTCTATAATGAGAAAATCATGTCAAGTCATTGTGGGTAACCCTCCTATTGGTCAAGGGTTAAAGTCCCCACAGTTGTGGGACCCTTGGGTTATTAGACTATCCTAGTGAAGTTAACCCTAGGTGAGTCATTGTAAGTCAGGGCAATAGTCCCCACCATTGTGTTACCCTCCTATTGGTCAGAGGAGGAAAAGTCCCCACAAGTGGTGGGGCACTAGGGTTATTAGACACTTGTAGAGATGTCGGCTCTAGTAAGTAATTGTTAAGTGAGGCCGACATGTTGGAGTGCACTTCAAGTGAAAGGAAGAATATAAATAGAGAGTGAGAGCCTCTCTATTTATCACTTGCAATATACAAACTCACTCATTGGGGCGTATGAGTGAGAGAGGAGAAGCTCTCTCAGTGTGAGAGAGAGAGACTGCTGCTGTCGGGAGATCATCTTACTGTTTTTGGGTCTTACCATTTTTGTACTGATTCTATCTCTGAGGGAGTTGCGGGTTTTTCTCCTTTATGGTTTCCCCGAGGAAAACTCTTTGTGTCTCTTGTCTCTTGTGATGTTCTTATGTTTTATTGCTGTGCTTTTTATTCTCTCAGTGAAAAGATCCTAAGATCATAATGCTAGCTTATATGATGAAAAACTAACACTTCGAAGCCGATGAGGCTACTTGAGAGAATGAGTCCACCATGAGAAAGGCTTACCCGCCTTGTTTCATGTTTTCATACCTAGTCCTTAGAACACTTGGGACGGTGTTGTTCTAAGCGAGGAGGGATATAATACCCTGAATTTTTACCTAACACTTATGGGGATAATCCCATTGATTATGATTTTAATTTGATGTTTTATTTTGATATATTGGGTCTAGGACCCCACTGCATATGAACATGATGATTTGTTTGATATATTGGGTGTAATCTAGTTACATATGTTTTATGTGTTGGGCGTGGACCTTGAAGCACATGATCAATGAGATGTTTGGTGTTGAGTGAGGAGCTCTAGACCACATCAGTATTTAAGATGTTTTGTGTTGAGCAAGGAGCTCTGAAGCACGTGATTATTTAAGATGTTTTGTGTTGAGCGAGAAGCTCTTAAGCACGAGTGTTTATGTTGTGTTCAACAAGAAGATCTAGAGCACATGATTTTTTATGTTGTGTTGAGTGAGAATGTATGAAACACGTGAGATATGAACACCTTTGTGTTGAGCAAGAAGCTTTGAAGCACATCAAAACATAAATTGGAAGTGTTGGGTATAATCCATGGAGCCTTCCAAGTTGATGTTTAGAATAAGCTCTAGAACATTGGATCATTGGCCAATGTATCCCTAGGTGTATCCTACAAGTACATCCTAGCCTTAGTGTTGAGCGAGGAGCTTTGGAATCGCACTAAGTTTGTAACTCCCTGTTTTTTAGCATTGAGTATTTTCTCTGTATAAGCGCTAGGAGTTACTAAAAAGAATTAATGATTTTGAGTGAAAACGACTCGAGTAAAATATTGATCTCATCTGGCTTATTTACAAGTGATTAAATGAAATATTGAATTTCGGTATCTCATCAAGTATGTTTAGAGTTTCCTAGCCAAGTAGACCTAACCACCTACCTAGCGGCCTTGATGAAGAAAGTTTCATAAGTTTAGGGATCATGTTATATGATACCCAAAGACAAATGTTAAGCAATAATATATATAAGTATATATTTTATACATGGTATGTATAAGAGTAAACATAGTAATAATACTAAAAGTATGAAAAGAAAGAGAGGCTCCATTTATTTTATTATTACTTAAAAATAATTAAATAGTATAATTTACCTACAAAAGTCCAAATAGGAACTAGTTAAAACTTCCTAAGTTAAATATTAAAAAGTACCTAAATTAAATAAAAGGGTAAATCAAGAAATCCAATGATTCTTGATTTAACTGCCCCTTTGACTAAAAAGTATGCCTATAAAGTCCCAAGCCAAAGAGAGGCTTGGGGATCTCTTCCATATTTTTGGTGAATCATTATGTCTGCCTATTTATTCTCAAGAGAGTTCTTGGAGAACATTTTCCTAAGATGAAAAAGGACAATTAATTCATACCTGATATCCTAGTTAGGGAAGCCTTACCTTAGGATGTCTAAGCTACTTGCATGTTGGAACCAGCTCGAGGGATCCGGGTGAAAACCAGGAATTGTTCTTGGTCACGGTTGGGTGGAAAGTGGTAGTTCCCAAGTGATTCCGTTATCTATACAGAGGTCAAATCTTCTTGTGATATTGTTAACGCTGGGTAATTGAATCTGTAGGTTTTCATCCATTGGAATAGATTCAATTTTCAGGTACGAGGTTTTGTGTTTTCTTCTTCCATTATCTAGTATAATTTTTGTTAGAATATTTAAAGGTTTATGTTATATTTCTAACCCTATGTCTAAATTTGTATCCTGTTAGAATAGTTAAGGGTTTATGTTATATTTCTAACCCTATGTCTAAATTTGTATCCTGTTAGAATAGTTAAGGGTTTATGTTATATTTTTAACCCTATGTTTGCAATTATTTCCTGTTAAAATCTTTAAGGGTTTACAGCTTATTTATAAACCCTATGTCTGTCCAGAATGTTTAAGAGTTCATGTTTTTAATTCTAAAACACTATGTCTGAAATTATTTCCTGTCTAGGAATTATTTATGGCTTATTTATTTTATACTTAGTTTTTCATTTATCTCATAGCTTAAAAAACAATTTCTAAGACCTAGAAATTACTCTTAGTAGAGTCTATATGTTTATTATACCTATGGATTCTACTAGTAGATTCCACATTGCCAGGTGAACTATATTTAGGAGAAAAAACACTATTTAAATACAAGCTATAAACAGAACTTAATCAAATAAATAATTCCCATTATTTAAATATAAACAGAACCATAAGCAAATTTAACAAATTAAGAAGCCAAATAGTCAAGCTGTCAAGACCTCTAATGGTCTGAGGCTAGAATTTAACTAAATCGCATTATAATCCACATAAATCCATCTCATTTAAAATAACCCAATCCACATAATTAACATACAAACAACATCTACGAAAATCGTATGCCCTAACGAAAGTTCTAACATAGTAAATAAAAAAATATGCTATGCATAGAACTCTTTTATATAAACGTAGCATAAATACAAAGAGGTCGCAGGATAAATTTCTGTAAACATTAAAATGCCCAAACAAACCCATACAGTAATAATCTTAACAACCATAACGACCAAGGATCAATTCCTGTTCAGCCCACTTATTTACAAGTCACCATATCGAATCTTGTAGGATCCATTATTATTTCTACCACACTTTGTAGCTTTTGCACTATTAAACCATGCTATTGTAAATACACATGTCATAAGTCAAATATATCTAATCTCTACACATAGGTCAAAATACCCAAATAAAAACACACACTGTAACTATTTTTCATGTCCCTCAACCGTTTACATAAACAAAGCATTTGAACATTAGCACCAACACTACAACCCTGTCAATGCTATGCACATAGCAATGACACCCATTGAAGGGTTACATCCACAGTCATGACCCTTATATACAGAGTATTCATTGAACATGATTTAAACCATAAAAACATTAAGTCATTTAGCCATCTACATAGTTACAACTATAAATGGTGGGAAAGCCATTGCCATCTACAGCAAGGCTCCAAAGGCAAACCAAACGGTTAGCAAATCGACTTAAAGAAATCAAACCAAGAATTGTGAATCACACAGAGTCAGACTAATGCCAAAGAATACAAATTATAACCACAAAATAGAACATTATGAAAATGTTGTACATATTTCGTTTATAAACTAAAGCAAGAAATTACACAGTCGTATAACCGAGGCCTTACACCATTTCAAGCAATGGTGCTGCTGCCATTACCAAGAACATAAACATATTTACAATACATAGATCCTGTCAAGGTTTACAAAGCCACATTTCTACACAGAGTCTCCTCTTGCAAAAAAACCCAAATACATTAGTCCCGACCCAAAGGCACTAAACCCCAACAAAACCCTAAGTCTTAATGCATCTCTGATGCCTTACATTTCATTATATAGAAAGTACCTTTCCCAAAACGCATCCATTAAAAGCTAGAGAAAAACATTCAAACCCATGATCATTTTTAAATATGTCACAACAACCACGTGAGAGAGGGACAAGTTTTAAACTTGTACAACAGGGATTACCCGATGGGTATGGTGTTGACCTCAGAGCAACCCACGACCCACAATTTCCTCAAATCCTGCAACCTACAACACCAAACAAGAGCTACGATAAGGAGTACACATTGAAACCAAAATGAACAAACAAAACAACATTGTTAAACCATAGGGGATACGTACCTTACCTCACATCCAACCTCCCAAGCTTCATGCCACCAGGCAACGTAGAGGCAGAGATCACGCAACCATGTTGCAAATGACCCAAACCAACGAAAGATCCCAAGCCCTAAGGTTGAGGCCTGTGCATTCCAATGTGCATTAATATCACCACATTGGCCTCCAACGACATAAATCAAAACCCATAGCATATAGTTTATGCATCCCTTTAACCAAGAGCCATGTTTAATCAACGTGCCATACAATATATGCATCAAATACATAGTGTTTAGCCATAGTCCATGGAATATGAAATATTCCATGGAAGGGCTATTGTAAAGGTTTTAATTTAATACAACAAGACCGTATTAAAACACAAACCAAGATACCAAGTGTTAATACCATATAAATGATATATGCAGCAGTAATTAAAACACTGCCATAAAGTCCATTAAAAAAACAATAATGGTAACCCGTACAACATAGGCTTGTGAAACATCCAGCCTTGTGAAATTATCAACTAACATCAGTCATAGAAGTCACTAGGATAGAACTATAAGTCCCTTGTCACCCAAGCTAAACATTAGTTACGAATGGGTAGTATGTCGTGTTCTGCTTCTATAAGAAGTTTCTGTCATCAAGTGCACCTGCACGAGATAAGGAAATAAATACATTAGTTCATAAGAACTAAGTAAGCCCTGTGGTGACAAGCAGAAAATATTCACCTTCCAGGTGTTTACCAGGGAAACATGTCCTGCCACTCCACCCCTTTTTCCAATAACAAGTTAAGTCAGAATTGTTTATACAACAATAATAAAACTTTATAATCATCAAGAAGTAATCAAAACAACACATACTTATAAATGCGTAACCATAGAACAAGATAGTAAATAAACATCACGACAACATAGTATTACATTAATAACCATACTGGGAATTATGAAAGTAGGACGTAAGAACAACTTACGACAATACAACACCGTAAACAAAGAATGACACATTCTGCATAAGTGTAAATAATGTCTGGCTCAGGAAGTAAATGACTAGCCTAATAGAAAAAAAATATTTTCAAATTTTGGGGACATTACAGTGTCTTAGGTTGCATCAAATAGAGACTCACATAAGTGTAAGTTATATGCATAAGAAACCATGATGATAATAATTTTGATCTTCGAAATGATGCAAAACCCTTTGTAATTTATACACCATCTTATCATATTTCTTTAAGGAATATTTTATTACAACAACATTTTATTTTCGTGCTTTGAAAACAAATCTTATTGCATACTGCATTTGTTTAAAATTTTCTAATTGGCTTATTTTCAATTGAAAGAAAATGAAATTGAACAATGTAAAAGTCCCTTATTTGGTCAGAGAACTAAAAAATTTCAAAATTCAGTTAACTTATGCAGGAATAGATCCTCGCCATCCATCACAAGATTGTGCACACTCTAATTTCTCAAGAGTAATTGGGAGCTTCAATGACGTTGGAATGGTTGCAAATTGTCTAAGAGGGTTGTATGATGCCACAGAAGAAGAGTCCAGGAACCCAACCCCTGATTGGGCAACTAGAGATCATGTTAGTAAAAAATTGAAACGTGCCACAAATTTGGTGGGTTTTAAGGATGTTAAAAATAAAAATGCGTGAGAATGTAATAGAAAATGTAACAACTCCACTATCTTCACTTGGAAAGTCAAGAAAAACTGATATCAGAGTTTCTCGTAGGGAAATTACAACTGTTATTGTGGCATGAAGGACCTCAAGAAATCGAATGTTCACAACAATGTCAAAGTTGCTCCACGTTTCAAGAAAAACAATGCACAAATACACTAAATTTAGGGTAAAGATAGATGAAAACGAGGAAGCTACTCGTCGGGCTCTTATTTGTAGAGAAGCATATCAAGACAGGATGGAAGAGGGAATCAGAGAGAAGGTGATAGAGTATTGTGACAACCATTCTCATGCTATACCAAATCGAAAACATGTCCTGTGACAACATTATGGCAGAACCGTTTATAAGGAGCATTGCAAGCATGTTATGGAGATGACAAGAGTTGCTTTGTTCGAGAAATTCAAAGAATCAAATATCAATGTCCATATCTCATTTAGCATGTTCAGTAACTTGAAATTGTGGTATATTAGGCCGAATACGATTTAGGACACTTGTTTTTGTTGATACCACGTTGATATCCAGTTATACTATGACATATTTGTGGATTTTTGCAAAAATAATTGGTATGGTCAACCAAGTCCTCACACATGGTGGGATTTTATTTCTACGATACTATGCAATTGGAATCCTAAAAATGTGTTTTTCATTAAAAGGTGTGTAGGTGGGAGAATATGCCATGAATTTGGTCATTTGGCATTGTTCCATAGGATTTTTCCTATTGATCCAACACACCCTGGATTGTTAGATATCACAGTTAAGTGGGAGAGATATGAGTATGTCTCTATGAATTCATCATCTTATTCACATGTACCATCTAAGAGGATCGACTTGCTCAAGGATGAGATTCCTATTTCAGAATTCATGGAAAATTTTCAAAGTCATATTTACAAATACATTAACACTCCAACATGTCTAGGTGGAAAGCTTTAGAATTTAAGCATTCTCGTTTTTTAATGTGGTACTTCATGAACTTCTGAAAGTTCATGAACTTAACTTCAAGATCATCAAGATCTTGATCTTGTCATGTTGTATCTTGATCTTGTCATCAACTCTGCTTAACTCTGATTGGAGGGGTATTTGTTTATGATTAATTTGTATTGTCCTTAACTCTGAAAGTATTAAAGTTAAGGCATAAGTCCCTTCATAAGGCATCAGTTAAGTCCTGTAGAGATCAAGGGATCATCAGTTAAGGCACATCATCATCTTTAAGTCTTGTCATCAAGTTAGGGATCATCATATTTAAGTCACTTCAAGTAATTTCTTAGTCTGGTCATAGGGATCATCATCTTGGTATGGTCATAAAGTTAGGGATCATCTTGAAGTCCTCATAAAGTGTTGTGGTGTTCCTTTAGTCAATTTAGTCAAGTGATAGTTAGTTATGATTAATAATGTCTTGTCTTATCATTGTGGTGTTCCTGCATCGCAGATTTTACAGGCATACATTTAAATTTTAGTTTATTTTGTTACATCTGTTTTAACTGATTTTAATGAGATGCTTCGTTTGTTTAAATGCAGGTGGATATGTCATCACTCTTCTCCAAAATTTCAGGATGTTGTTAATATGTTGATTGGGAGACATGGTTGGCTGGATTTTCAACAACGGCCACGAATTTACCAAGTACCTTCAACTCAACAAACATTCAGGCTAGTCGTTTTTTTTGTTATAGTGACAGGTGTTTGATCAAAAGAGATTTGATTCTCTTTGACAATTATAGGAACCCTATAATGTTGTATGTAGCATTGATAGAGAAACTGGAATCGGGAGGTTGATAGTATTATATAAGTTAGAAGTTTTTAGGATAGGAGGGGATGGAGTGTTTGAAGAAAACATACTTGAAATATATTTTGTTGCTAGTGTTGTTTCATTCCTGAAGTTGAATCTTTGGATGTGAGATACAACTGGACATCTACAGACTGATATCATTACTGGTATTATTGTTTTGGATATATTCTATATTTTAGTATCTTATCTTCTATCTTAATATTAATACAGTATGCTTTGTTATACTTGTGTTTAATTACAATTTTCACTTTGTCAGCTCAATATCGCATTTGAATAAATATATCGGTATGACTGTGTTTATTAGTATTTTTACTATAAACTTAAGCTATAAAGATATACACTTCTGTCTGTTAAAAAATATCATTTGTATTTTTACAGTGATTTTATATTAGACATCATCTTTTGATTCAAATAGCTCTGTTGATCATTAATTATTAATTAATTTCAGAAAATTGAAATAATTGTTTATTTTCAGTTTCTCTGTAAGTTGTTTTGTAACAGAATGATTTCTTATGTGTGACTTAAATATTTATATTTAGATCACGCACTTTATATTCTGTTCCTATTCTATCAATTAATAATTAATATAGTATTTAGAAATGCTCTTAGCTGAGATAGGATAGTTAAGATAGAAAAGATTAAATTTTATTTTAGTATATTTCAGTTAATAGCTGTTAAATTGATTTGTGTAATTTTTAGCATAATTTTGACAGTTTTTTATAATCAGAAAAACTCTTCAAAAATTGGAGTCTTTCCTTAAGAAAGCAATCTTAAGACAATTTAGATAGTTGAAACTAATTATAGGATTCATTTAAGTAGAAATAACATTAGGATAGGTTAGGTTTTGCTGATTTTAGTTTCTCCTTAAGAGAAAATCAGCTGGTAAGAGGACCATAACCTGCGAGGTCTTGCTATTCCAAACACACCGGACGCTACTTTAAGCTGATTGTGTGGGAATAACCTCCTTATTGGCATATGTCCTTTGATCTGTGATTTCTTTCTTTGTTTTCGGAAGTCTATTTCTCATTTGCCCTGCTGTTTCAGAGGTGAAACAAACATTCATCGCTACCCAGCTGAAAATAACATTTTTAGTTTGGTTGTTCAGAGGCCATTTAAACAACGCATCGGAGCCATATTTCCCTATGGAGCCTCCGTTGCGGAATCTGAACGAGGAGTGCTCTGATGGATAGTTTTGACTTCTCCGATGTCGTGTTGTTATTATTTTTGACTTGCTTTGCATTGTCGGAGGTTGGTTGAAGTTTGATTCAGGGTGTTTGATCTTTATGAGGCCGCTGTTTTGGAAATGAGACAAGATTTTAGACCGCTACACAACCCTAAGATTTTATGAACACTTAACGTTTTCATGATGTTTTTGCGCCATATGGAAAAGTTTATGACATTGATCGAAGGCTGTAGTTTGATTGCTTTTCGCCATTGTGGCTCTCGAGCGAACTAAACGTTCGCCATGTAACTGCTCTACTTGCCGATGCTTTGTTACGATTTTTTGCCGATATGTTTATTTGCCGCGGAGCCCGTAGTCTTTTTATCTTCCGCCATTGCGGCTACGTAATGCACTAACCTCCTGACGCTTATGTCGTTTCATTCGCCGACAGTGAGCTTTTCCACCCGATGTTTTGGTATTTAGTCTTTTCGACACCGATAGATTTAATGGTCCCATGGAACTCATTGCCCGCCTGAAGCCCACCGTCGCGGCTGTTAATTAAACTATCCTGCCAATGCTTTAGTGATTTTTCCCACAGGCGAAGGTTTTTCCCGCCTGTTCTGTATGTGTTATTACCATGTTTTATGGGTAGCGGAGGTTTCTTTTTCTATCATTTTAAGGTTGGCACGACGAAGAGTGCAGTACAGGGCCTCATTTTTTCAGTTCTATTGTTAGTATGGTTTACATTTGTTGAAAATATGTAGTCCGAATTAATGATGAACTTTTGTCTTGATTGCAGATGGACTTAGAAGATTCTTCAGATTATTGTTGCAAAGAAGACGTAGTTGAAGGACAAAGCAGAAGGAAGCTGGCTGAAAAGTGATAGGCAGATATGTTCTAAGATCAACGGGATATTAAAAGGGACAAATAAAAGACAAAGCGGAATCAATAGCAACAGAGGCCCGAGATTGGAAAAGGTTCAGCAGTTATTGAGTTGGTCCCATTATATGAAGTACTCATAAGACTAAATCCGAAATGTAATGTATTGCCTAAATCATGAGCACTCACAAACTGACAAAACTGTGAGATTAAAATAGTCGGGGGAGCCAGAAGGTCAGGGGGCGGGGAAACCCAAAAGGTTTTGTTGTTTTTGTATAAAGATAGGAAAGTTAGAGGGAATGGGGGCCTTTTCCCTAGAAAAACTTGTGAGCCATTGGTTGTAAGAGGAACTACTTCATTTTACAATAATAAATTACAAATTTTTGCCTGTTGGAGAAGGTGTTGTGTGGAATGTTTGAATGTGATAAAGTGAACAATGTTGAAGGGGAACTATTTCATTTTCAACTGTGTTTCATTAACTGTGAGAGCATTCTAACTTTTTGAACCTATGTTCTTATCTGAATGTTCTCTGGTTTATTCTGTGATAATTTCCACTATGAGGAATGGAGGTTTTAATGATTGATGAGATATCTTGTCATGTATATTTTTATTCATGTTTATGTGTTTTGATGCTAAGAACAACTATCTGTGATTTATCTTAACATGTGAACAGTATTACATTACTCATGAGTTAATATCTCGCTCCCTAGGGACAGCTTAGTTAGTGTTGGTTTTTCTAGTTGTGTGTGATTTAGATGTGAGAGAGTTTAAGATGAGAGGTAAGAACCTGTGCATCACATTATGGCCACTCCTTGCATTCTTTATAAATATACATTTTAGCTAGGAACTTGCATGTCATACTTAAAACTAAAAAATACAAAAATATACACGGTGGGCCAGGCTGCAACCAATAAAACCTTTTAGTTTTTTTACTTGACCTATGGTAGCCGGAACGCAAACCGAATGGATTCCCTACACTAAACAATCATGGGCTAGTTGGGAATGTTGACTGGGGAGAATCCCTTGTTGTTGTTTCCTATGAATTTTCAAGCCTCAACAATTTATGGTTCTATATGGAGGGCCGCCAGTGCATGGTTGGCCGAGGAAACCCATTTTCTCGAGATTATTCCACCAATGGCAGTTCAGAAAGAATTTTGTTTTCCAATCCAATTCCTGAAGAGAAGGGTAGAGAGCAATTGTATTCTGTCAATATTGAAGTTGTTAATGATCTCAGAAGACACACTAGGGCATACGCGAAGAAGATTGGAAGATTACCGATTATTCCTGAATTGACCAGAAGAGAATATAAAAGGAATGACCGTCCTATATTGGAAGACTCATTGTTGGTTGGAGATTTGGAAGAACTTGTAGAAACAACCTTACAAGAAGTTGTATAGCCTTTGAATCAAGTAGGCCTAGATATCCCTTACGGTTCTCCTATTCATAATCCTATTCGTTCACCACCTCACTCTCCACCCAGACTCATGGCAGGTGTAAACGCAAATTAGCCACCCAACCCACCAAATCCACCACCTTCCTGGAATGCCAGATCACCTTTAAGCGTAACACCTCCTTTGCATGATTTACCTCAAGCTTTTGAAAATATGTTTCCCAAGTTTGATCCAAATGAGAAGATGTTAGTAGATGACCACTTGCAAAGTTTCTATTTGGAAATAGAAGGATTAAGGGATGGGGAATATGAGGATGTAGTTTGTAGACTTTTTCCACACACCCTTAAAGGAGCAGCAGCATTGTGGTACTTTGGTTTGCCTGCAAAATCTATCCCAGATTGGGATACCTTTGAAAGGATTTTTAGAAGTAAGTACGCAACCCAAGAAACTCATGCAGCTCTCATGAAAGGACTATGCGCCTTAAAGAAAGAAAGAAAAGAGAAGGTGCATAGTTTTACCCAAATATTCATAGCCTATCTTAATAATTTTTCTAAAGCTGACAAACCCTCAGATAAAGTCCTGATTGAATATTATACCTCAACTCTAGGACCCAAGTTGGCCATGTTTGCCAAAATGAAGGCCAAACCTACGCTAGCAGAGACTTATGAGGAAGCGGAGAGAGTAGAGTCTGAAAGGGAAAGTATCGAATATTATCCTGAACTGTCAGAAGAAAAAAATGTTGGGAGGAAATCTTTGTTGTTTACTAAGCCTAAAGAGGAGCAATCACCAGATTTCGAAGGAATGTCAAAGATGATGCAGAAGCTTTCTAACAGAATCATAGACTTGGGAAAGGAAAAGGAAGCCGAAAAGTTCTACAAGCCTTATTACAAAAAAAGGGAAGATAACAATCAATCCCAACCCCCTCTGCACAGCCTTGCATCTATGAACTTAATGGAGGTAGGAATGGATAACTTTTGCACTTTCCACCAACAAACCCATTCTGAAAAGAATTGTCCTCAATGGATAAATTCAATGACGTTGGTTATGAATCAGCTGTTGGATTCCAAATTAACTGAAGACAACGATGAAGAAGGGAAAGACAACAATAAATCAACAGAAAAACAGGAGGATAAAGCTATGGTTTTATGGGACTGTGTATCGTTGTTTGATGCCAAGGAATAAAAGGATCTGAGACATGAGGGCATCCTGGAAACAAACATAATGATGAGAAGCCAGGGGTTGATTAAATAAAACAGTCTTATGCTCCCGAAGATCAA
The DNA here is from genome assembly GCA_001517045.1 of Pseudotsuga menziesii. Lineage (NCBI taxonomy): Eukaryota > Viridiplantae > Streptophyta > Pinopsida > Pinales > Pinaceae > Pseudotsuga > Pseudotsuga menziesii. The sequence goes on along the minus strand of LPNX011158799.1, from coordinate 133,393 downwards.
AAGACTTCAAAAGAATGTTAAGAAATTTCAAAACAACTCCTCAACTAATAAAATTTCGGAATTTACCATCACCAGTCAAAATCCTAGATAGATCAAAATGCCTACTAATCCTAATGAAGAAAAAATAAATAATGTTAAACCGAATCTCAAAGAACATAAGATGGATTATGACATTGTGGAGGATATCAAAAAATTAAGGGCAAACATCTCATTATTTTAAATGTGCAATGTGCCGCAGCATAAAGAAAAGTTACTGATAGCACTTGAAGTATCAGAGGAGAGACTTCCCACTTACAATCAGCTCGAGGAAGAAGAAATTGGTGAAGCAAGTATGGGAGGTAAGCCGAAAAGAAAAAATCCACCTTTTCTCCTTACTTTTGAAATTTTCAACCACAATGTGCATAACTGCCTAGTAGAATTAGGAGCATCAGTCAACATCATGCCGCTGTCGGTCTGCAAAAGGATAAATGGACAACCTAAAACATCTACCTGGAGGGTTTTTCAGTTGGATAGAACGAATGTGAAGGTAATTGGGGAAATGGAGGATGTTCTCGTTCACTTATCTTCAAATGATAAGGTGTGTCAAGTCATCGATATTGTGGTGGATGACATACCGGAAGCTTATGGACTTGTTTTGAGCATAGATTGGTGGGCAAAGTTGAATCGATATTTTGCCTCGGACTGGTTGCATCTATGGCTTCCATATAAGGGAATCCCAAATCAAATTAAAGTTTTGAGGGAGCCCCACATGAAACACAATGTTACTCAGTTCAAAGAAAAAAATGAACCAGTAGATTCTATTTTGGGAAATTACTTTATTGAGATGGAACTAGGAAACTATCAAGCGGAAGAAGCCAGCAATACATCGGACGCTCAGCCTGATCTCCTTTGGTTTTCACAGGCTGATGAAATCAATTGTAAAATAGTAGACTTAGTTGTAGATGCAGATGTTAATTCTTGCACATTAGCGGTTAGCGAGTTTTGGACGCTTTTCTTTGACAGTTCTAAAACTTTAGAGGGGTCAGGAGCCGACTGTGTCCTAATTGACCCTAAGAAAAACAAAAATTTTCTTTCATGTAGGTTATACTTTGAATGTACCAATAACATAGCTGAATATGAAGCATTAGTTCATGGATTAAGGAAAGTAATTGAATTAAAGGCAAATAATCTGAAAGCGTTTGGAGATTCTGAAATAATTGTAAAACAAATTCGACATCAAATACATTGCATTTCTCCTCATTTAAAAGCTTATTAAAATGAAGTATGGGATTTGCTTAAATGTTTTAGTGCATTTAACATTGTATTGATTCCCGGACTTAAAAATGCAGCAGCAGACTTGTTGTCCACCTCAGCTACGAGGCTTGTTCCCTCTAATAATCGGTGCTCTATTGAATTGCTTTTCAGGCCTTCAGTTCCAGATATGATTACCAACCTATGAGTGTTTGATGATGATCAGTAGATTATAGAATGCTTGGCAAATGACGAGACCTTCAAAGGGGTGATTATCGATAATGAAGAACATCAAGCCAAGCTAAAATTCGATAATTTTATTCCTATGGGAGTCAGGACTTTAGAACGGATGTTTGATTTAAATGAGAAATTTAGAAGAGCAATGAATGTGAAGACTCATAGCTCACCTCTACAGTTTGAGTTGATTAATTTGGGGACTGAAATGGAGCCTAAATATGTGAATTTGGGAAAATGCTGCTCCCCAGGTGAAAGGGATAAGTTTATCATTCTTTTCAAGCAATACAAAGATGTTTTTTCCTGGACGTATGAAGATCTGAAGACATATGACACCAATAATATCCAGCATGTTATCCCCATTAGATATGGAATCAAACCTTATCAGCAGCCTCTAAGGAAAATGCATTCAAAATTAGAACCTTTAATCCAGAGTGAAGTTAAGAAACTATTGGATGCCAGAATTATCTTCAAGGTTAGACACTCGGGATGGGCTTCAAATCTGGTACCGGTAAGGAAGAAATACGAAGAAATTAGGCTATCTGTGGATTTTAGAAACTTAAAACGTGCTTCAGACAAAGATAATTATCTTGTTCTGCCCATGGAGTAGATATTGCAAATGGTTTCAGGTTCTGAGCTATTCTCTTTATTGGATGGATTCTCAAGCTACAATCAAGTATTAGTAGCTGAAGAAGGTAGACTTAAAACAACATTTAGAACCAGGTGGGGGACTTTTTCTTACAGAAGGATGCTCTTTGGACTCATAAACATTGGAGCTACTTCCCAGAGGGTTATGGATATAGATTTCTACGATCTGATTGGCCACAGTGCTGTAGTATACCTCGATGACATCATGATATTCTTAAATAAAATAGAGGAAGACACATTTCATCTAAAGTAGATTTTTGAATGCTGCCGAAAATATGGTATCTCACTAAACCCCAAGAAATGCATGTTTGCCGTTACAGAAGGTAAGTTGTTGGGTCACGTGGTTTCTAAGAAGGGGATCTCCATAGACCCAGAATGGATCAAATCCATCGAACAGATTCCTTTACCCCATAATGAAAAGGGTATGCAATCATTTATGGGGATAATAAACTTTGTGCAAAGGATTGTGCCAGATTTCGCTCAAATTATCAAACCTTTGCAGCAAATGGTAAAGCAAAGTGTACAATTCAAGTGGATTGATGTAGAGAAGAATGCATTTAGTAAAATTAAAATAGCTTTTGCGCATGCACCCTCCCTCAAAAGTCTAGATTTTGATAAATATTTTATTCTGTACACTTTTACATCTGATGATTCACTAGCAGCTATGCTTACCCAGAAGGAAGATGGGGGAGATGAGTTCCCCATATCATTTATGAGCACTGGTCTACAAGGGGCCGAATTAAATTACCTAGCTGTGGATAAACAAACTTACGCATTGTTCAAAGCGGTGAAACAATTCAGACCATATATCCTTAAGAACCGGACAAAGGTAATAGTTCCACACCTAGCTGTGAGGTCTCTTTTCGTACAAAAGGAGTTAGGAGAAAGAAGAGGCTACTGGGTAATAGCTCTACAGGAGTATGACCTCGAATTCAAGCTAGCCCCCATAGTTAAAGGGAAAGGATTGTGCAAACTAATGACTGAAAGTAAAGACAATGAAGAACATGACTGGGAAGATGAAGCTAAGTTACATTTGATGGATGCATGTCCTCTTTTCACAGCTTCGGACTCCTAGTATCGATACCTTGTGCATTACCTTCAGGCGGGATTGTTACCGGAACATTGGAATACTAAGCAAACAAGAGCACTGCGTCTTAAATAAGCCTCATATCAGATTATTGAAGGAATATTATTCAGAAATAATTATGATGGAGTTCTTCTTAGATGCTTAGAGAAAGAATATGCAAAGAAGGTAATGATAGATTTACATGATGGGCCTGCAGGAGGACATTTCTCTAGAGATACTACAGCTCATAAAATTCTCAGAGCTGGATACTATTGGCCCACACTGTTCAAAGATGCACACGCCCATGTCAGAAAGTGCGACATTTTTCAAAGATGTGGTGGAAGACAAGTTAAAGCAGCAGGACCGTTAAAGCTTGTGATAATAACAAAACCTTTTGAGCAGTGGGGGATGGATATCATTGGGGAGATAAAGCTGAATTATTCCCTGCAACACAAGTATATTCTGACAACAACTGACTACTTCATTTGTTGGGTCGAAGCCATTCCGTTGCGTAAAGTAAATGAAGATGCGGTCATGGACTTCTTGCAAGATCATATTATGACCAGGTTTGGAATTCCAATTTCTTTAGTTTTCAATAATGCTACTTACTTTTCCTCGATTAGATTAACTGCATTTGCTCATAATAAAGGAATTAATTTGCATTACTCTTCAAATTACTATCCACAAGGAAATGGTTTGGTTGAATCTACAAACAAGAATTTGATTAGGATTTTAAAAAAGATGGTGATAGAAAATTAGAGGAGTTGGCACTCAGCATTACCAAATGCTCTTTGGGCTGATAGGGTCACCCCCAAGAATTCGTTAGGTGTGTCCCTGTATACCCTTTTTTATGGAAAAGAGGCCATTCTACCCCTAAATATCATGCTACCCTCTTCCATAATAGCTCAAGAATCCAGAGGGTCAGATAATGAAGTTTAGCAGGTAAGGATACATAATCTTTTGAAGGCAGAGGAATCTAGATCCAAGGCCATAGAACGTTTTAAACAACAACAGGAGGTAGTAAAGAGATGGTTTGATAAACACAAAGCTGGAACAAAAGAATTTGAGGTGGGAGATTTGGTTCTCAAGTGGGACCACCCCCATGATGAGAAAGGAAAACACATGAAATTTCAACAGTTATGGGTAGGCCCTTTCCAGATTGCGGCAAAGCTTGGCCCCTCAACCTATAAATTGGAAGATTTACAGGGGTGGGAAGAGAACTTACCAGTAAATGGTTTAGTTCTCAAACCTTATTTTTCTAAATTTTGTTTTTGTTCTTTTATCTGGTACATAAATAAATTGATTTGGTTGTTTATTTTGATTTATTTTATTTCTGTTTTGTTTTAGTTTAGATTTTAATTGATTTCAATAAAAAGGAGGAAAATTTTTGGTTGGATGGGGAGCATTAGAATTCTGGAGTGATTAAAGTCCTGAGCGTAAGATTGTGTACTACTATTTTATCTGAAAGAATTTCTTCTAGTTTAGCAGTTTTCCTGAATGGCTATGAACACATTGAAGTCCTACTTAATCCTTGTAAAATAAAACAAGATCAAAAGGTCTAGAATACTGTTTTGAGGCTCCATTCATCTCACATTTAAAAATGTCCTAGGGGATGATAGCAAAAGGCCCATGGAAAGGAAGCAGGGTAAACAGTATATTATATATAAATGATCCCATGCCAGGAATTGAATGCCAAAAGGCAGATGAAGAGTCAAAAACTCCTATGAAAGAAATTTGTATCAAAACAAAGTACTGAACCATATAAGTACTAAATGGCCAAAAGTTATTCTCCATCCATGAGCTGAAAGTTGAATACATTTCTCACACAAAAGGACACTATGGATAGAGGAGCCTAAATAAAAATTCAGAAAGAAAGGCATGCAGGAGGACTCATATGCAAACGAGAAAAGTCCAAAAAGCACAAAAAGTGCAAAATGGCATGGGAATGAGGAACAAATGAATATTTTTGTTTACCATATGTTACTATCTTGTGGCGTCCAAGCTGGAAGCTACCCGAAGATAGAGGCAATAAATGAAACTCATCTTCCCGTCCTGAAAAGAGTTATCTTTACTTGTTAATCTTGGTTTCCTTTCTCCTAAATTGGACTATCATCAATGATTAAAAGTACATATATTTGCCATTTGGGAAATCCAGACATCTAGAAGAATTCAACATGTTCATTTTATTGTTAAACAGTCTGTTACTTAAGAAATAAATCATCTAGAGATCTAGGTTCACCAAGTAGTTGCCAATTGTTGCAGCTGCAACTGTTTTCCCAAATTTTTGAAATTTTGGACCCTCTTAATTTTTATCTTGCCTAAAATTGTTTGAATCCATGAACTCTATTTTTGTCTTCCCTCTGCTTCAAGTTTGGATTGTTTTGAGGTTAACTGTTTTCATGCTTTTCGAAAAATTGCTTATGTTTATGTCTGAAACTGCTTTGGGTTATGGAATTTGAAGTTTGGTTTGGAATATTGTCCTTTGATCTATGATTTCTTTCTTTATTTTCAGAATTCTATTTCTCATTTTCACCGATGTTTCAGAGGTGAAACAAACTTTCATCGCTGCCCAGTCGAAAGTAACATTTTTAGTTTGGTTGTTCAGAGGCCATTTAAACAATGCATCGGAGCCATATTTCCCTATGGAGCCTCCGTTGTGGAAGCTGAATGAGGAGTGCTCTGACGGATAGTTTTGACTTCTCCGATGTCGTGTTGTTATTATTTTTTACTTGCTTTGCATTGTAGAAGGTTGGTTGAATTTTGAGTCGGGGTGTTTGATCTTTATGAGGCCACTATTTTGGAAATGAGACAAGCTTTTAGACCGCTGCACAACCCTAAGATTTTCCGAACACTTAACATTTTCATGATGTTTCTGAGCCATATCAAAAATTTTATGACTTTGATCAAAGGTTGTAGTCTGATTGCTTTCTGCCATTGTGGCTCCCGAGCGAACTAAATGTCTGCCATGTAACTGCTCTACTCGTCGATGATTTGTTACGATTTTTGGCCGATATGTTTATTTTCCCCGGAGCGCGTAGTCTTTTTATATTTCTCCATTGCAGCTGCGTAATGCACTAACCTCCCAACGTTTATGTCGTTCTGTTTTCCGACAATGAGCTTTTCTACCCGATGTTTTGGCATTTAGTCTTTTCGACACCGATAGACTTAATGGTCCCATGGAACTTGTTACCTGTTTGAAGCCCGCTATTGCGGCTGTTAATTAAACTATCATGCCGATGCTTTAGTAATTTTTCCCATCGACGAAGGTTTTTCCTGCTTGTTTTATATGTGTTATTACCCTGTTTTATGGGTGGCAGAGGTTTCTTTTTCTATCATTTTAAGGTTGGCGCGACGAAGAGTGCAGTACAAGGCCTCATTTTTTCAGTTCTATTGTTAGTATGGTTTGCATTTGTTGAAAAGATGCAGTCTGAATTAATGATGAACTTTTGTCTTGACTGCAGATGGAATTAGAAGATTCTTCAAATTATTGCTGCAAAGAAGACATAGCTGAAGGACAAAGTAGAAGGAAGTTGGATGAAAAGTGATAGGCAAAGATGTTCTGAGATCAATGGGATCTTAAAAGGCACGAATAAAAGACAAAGCAGAATCAATAGCAACAGAGGCCCGGGCTTGGAAAAGGTTCAATAGTTATTGAGCTGGTCCCGTTATATGAAGTACTCATAAGACTAAATCTGAAATGTAACGTATTGCCTAAACCATGAGCACTCACAAACTGAAAAAAATGTGAGATTAAAACAATCGGGGGAGCCGGAAGGTCAGGGGGCGGGGCAACCCAAAAGGTTTTGTTTTTTTTGTATAAAGATAGGAAATTTAGAGGGAATGGGGGCTTTTTCCCTAGAAAAACTTGTGAGCCATTGGTTGTAAGAGGAACTACTTCGTTTTACAATAATAAATTACAAATTTTTGCCTGTTGGAGAAGGTGCTGTGTGAAATGTTCGAATGTGATAAAATGAACAATGTTGAAGGGGAAATATTTCATTTTCAACTTTGTTTCATTAACTGTGAGAGCATTCTAACCTTCTGAAGCTATGTTCTTATCTAAATGTTCTCTGGTTTATTCTGTGATAATTTCCACTATGAGTAATGGAGGTTTTAATGATTGATGAGCTATCTTGTCATGTATATTTTTATTCATGTTTATGTGTTTTGATGCTAAGAACAGCTATCTGTGATTTATATTAACATGTGAACAGTATTACATTACTCATGAATTAATATCTCGATCCCTAGGGACAGCTTAGTTAGTGTTGTTTTTTCTAGTTGTGTGTGATTTAGATGTGACAGAGTTTAAGACGAGAGGTAAGAACCTGTGCATCACATTGTGACCAATCCTTGCATTCTTTATCAATCTTCATTTTAGCTAGGCACTTGCATGTCATACTTAAAACTAAAAAATACAAAAATATACATGGTGCGTCGGGCCGCAACCGTTAAAACATTTTATTTTTGTTACTTGACCTACGGTAGCCAGACCACAAACTGGACGGATTCCCTACACCAAACAGTCACAGGCTAGTTGGGAACGTTGACCAGGGAGAATCCCTTGCTGTTGTTGCCTACGAATTTCCAGGCCTCAACACTTTCCTTTTTATTGTGAATATTAATAAGGTTGTAAGGAACCTGTGTTGTTGTAAGGAGGTCTATCTCTAGATAGAAGATGATATCTCGTAAAATACATATTATGGTGTCGTTATGTAAATATACATTCATAAGCTCTACATAGGGTATAAGTAAGGTAAGCTTCATAGGTTGTGGTAATTTCAGTTCATTCTGATATGTACAGGTTCTTAAAAATAGGATAATGGAATATAGAAGTTGAACTGTCATGTTCAACCATACATAGAGTTTCAATTTCAGTTGAATTTGTTGGAACAAATGTATGAACTTCATCTCATTGTTACCCCCGATTGGTATAAGAACAATGACTTGATATCGTGTTGGATTATGATCGGGCAATAAACTGGGTTTTATTCAAATATAACCATGCACCCTTTGATGCCATTTCCTTTACTCACATATCTATGTTATACTCAACCTAAATCAATTCAAGAGAGGCTAGGTTCAAGTCAATTCCCCATACTAAAGTCGTTGCATCCATGTTTGTTGTTTGATTTGTATAGCAGGATTCCAAAAATATTCTATCTAATTGGGCATATTTCCTCTCCCTTATGGTTGAGTGCTCCACACCTTGGTAAAAAAATCATTTTGATGAATTAGATCTTGATTCATTCGGGTCAATAAATTGGAATTTCTCTATTTAAAGAAATAGGGCATTTATTACATTTCCTTATTGTAATTGCTCCTTCTTCCAAGTGTTGCTTCTGCTACAAAGTGGCATTTTTGCTATATAAACCATGCCCTTATAGTATAGTACTTCATCTTCAGGGACCCCTTTATAAGGGCTTATGTCATTATTTTAAAAATAGTATACTAGCATAGATAAGTTTAAATTTTCTCATGTTGAAAAATAAAATTAATAACAATAAGTCAAATACATATCAAAGTGGTTATGTCAGGAGCATAGGTCCCAATACATTGGTAATCCATGACATCTTAATTTTTTAGTTTAAATGAAAATCTTTAAACAAAGATGGTGTTTATAAAAATTGAACACCTTTTTTGTTGCTTCCATATAGATGTGTTAATATATGATTTCGTCATAGAATCTCGTCCGTGCAGTAAGTTCCATAGAGTTTAACATATTTAGTAGGTGATCCTTCAACACGGATAAATAGCTTTGTACCCTTTCGCATTATTATAAATAAGTCCACCGGTATATCAAATAAGAATCGCACTAGAAGGGCCAGATTAATATCAATCCAAACACAAGAAAGGAAATATTGAAGAAGTAATTTCATCTTTAGGAAAACCCTATGGAAGTGGACATTAGGTGATGAGAACACATGGAGGCTAGATAATAAAAGGATAAAATACCAAAATGACTTAATTATAAATGCTACTTGAGAACCAGTCAGCGATCACTGGATGTCAATAACCTTTTGACTCTAAATTGTAATGATCGTCTATCAACGACGATGAATGGCTTCTATGACTGACCACTGGCAATGAATTAAAATGGTCGGCTATTATCTGACCTTCTAGCAATGATCAACTATTATCTCTGGATTTCAATGATGGTCACTTATTGGGGCTACTAGGAATGACCCTTTGGAATGAACGGCTGACGATGATCGACTATGCCCCCTAGATAGGCCTCCTGGCAATGTTTGGCTATGCATTACTGGCATATGAACCTACCTCTTGTGAAATAACGTATGTAATGCTTCTTCATTCCTTCAAACCAATCGATGTAGGAAATCATGTTCTGTATCGGCAAGTGATATAGGGTTTGAGGTCGAGGGATATGGTTCCATATCGGTGGAGGATGAGTTCGAGGTCTAGGGTCAAGGGTCAAGGGCATAATCCTCCATCCACCAAGGTTTAGAAACTACATTTATATTTAGGAAAATCATTGATTGAATGCACTTAAGGTAATTCTACAGGCATTATCAAGTAGGGATATTCCTAGAAATGTAGTATTAATTCATAAATACGTATCTGGGGTTTCATCTCAACCCGAAATGATCAAATAAATAGTGAGTTCCTTTCCTACCATTAATATTTCTCAAGAAAATGGTTGGTTTGTATGCGCTTGAATTTTCTAAGTGCCTAACCTAAGCAATCCCATCCAATAAATAATAAGTTGGAGGTATAGAGTGAGGGATGAAGTGAAAGGTTTATGAAAAGGCAAGGTTGTTGGTTGATATAGATCAAACTCAGTAGGCATAGAAAGGTTATATAAATGTTAAAAGTGTTAACCCCCGCCCCGATGTCATCTAAAAAGTTAAGTTAGTAGTTTCTACAAGTTGTCTCCCCACTCTCACGACGGGAGTGAATGTAGGGGCATGATGTGCAGGTGCATCTGCTTACCTTTAGGAAAAATATCAACTTAAGGGGGGGAGGGGTACCCTTGGATTTCCCAAAGGTATTATTAGTTTCAAGGTTCTTTCTTATTACAATAGTATCGAGAACATCTAGGTAATCTCGTAAGTACCTAACATGGTATAGAGATACGTTTGTATCGATACATCCCATTACAATACAAGGACAAAATATTAGGGTTCTTTTGGTTTTATGGAATTCTAGGTGAGGGATTTATTTCCAAATATGGTAGTGGTTTACTAAATAGATTACACCATATTGTTAATTTAGGTTAAATATAAATTGATGGGTGCGGAGAATTTTTTAGGTGCATTCTCTCCTTTGTATTGATGTAGAGATTTCTTCTCTAAGATTTTACAGAAGACATGAACTGTAACAATTCACTTTAGTTGTTCCATGTCTCCCACTCAAGAAACCAATCATTTATTCACCGCAAATAGTGACCCCCGCGCCTACCCCTCTCCTTCAATAATCAAAAAATGGAACTACTTTCTTTGGATATGCATTACCTGGAACTCAACCCATGTAGGGATATGTAATCAAAAGGAATGATCACTTAGCAATTGTCCTTTCCTTTGGTGTTGGTGCTGAAACTCCTTCTATCTTTTCCTCTTCCTCTAAAAATTATGCTTGCGCTAGTGATACCAAATAAGGTGAATAATTGGGTTATTCTATTCCTAAAATGGTCAACTGGATCCATTGGTCCGGTTTGATCAAATAAACTAGTACATGGGTGAACGGCATGTATCACTAATAATAAAACAAGCATCTTCAATAGAAACAAAGGAAGCATCAGTTCCCATTCTGGATCCTATTGATTCAACACCAACAAATCGAGACCTAGTCCTTGGTGCAATAGACCATGATCGAATTAAATGCAGTAGATACAGTTTCATATAGTTTTTTCTCCTTACCACCAGCAGCATTAAAATGATGAGCATATTATCCAGGAGGAGGGGTGGGAAATCCAGTTGCAGGTTTTCAAGAAGCTCCCTATTGCTTCCCTTATTATAATAGTAGAGGGGAAGCGATTAGGTCTTCGTGGGAGAATTTCATCCTAGTAGATTCCGTTCAAAGGATCAACATAAGTTAGTCCATATAATATTTGTGAAGTGTACATATTCTCTCTTTACTCTCTCCAACCCTCCCTACTTCCCTTAAATAAGAGAAATCCTCCATTGTCTCCCATCATCTGATAGCGGATACCATCCGATGAGGAACCCCCCCTTCTTGCAATCCATTAGGTTTTCATATTGGGTCCCCTTACTATATGAAATTCCCCATTAAATGAATTTTTTAAATGCATATATGATAGTCGAGCTCTAGTTCGAGGATAACTACCTCTTTCTCATTTATTATAAGAGAACCTTGCTCTTGACTTATTTATCAGTCCCTACTATTAATTAATATTAAACCTTATTTATCATTTTTTTGTCATTGAATACTTGTTGTATGGGAGGAAATATCCACAACATTAACTAACTTCCTTACCATGAACCAACATTCAAACTAGTTAATTGGGTTGAGGTTATCTCCCAGGGTGCGGTTGGTCTAGGTCAATCGGTTAGTGGGAAAGGTAAAATCCCAAGGGTTTTTGGGGTGTATCATTTGGGCGGGGTTTAGGCCCTATTATTAGAATAAGTCCATTTATTATATATAAAGGGGAGGGTAGTCCACTTTGGTTTGATATGGTGAATATCTTACTTACTAGTATGATGGTTTTGAGAAACCTTTCCACTATACTCCCATAACTAACCCCACCCCAAAACTTTTCATAAATATACCAAAATAGCTTTGAAGGGTTCCAGTCCAATCCACAAGGTTGCTAAGCCACCCATCCTTAATAATAAAATGAGGAAAACAAATTATAGGTGCTTCAATTTAAATCCCCAGTTTAATATTATTATTATTTAAGCACCCCTACTATTATTATTTAAGGTATGGCAGGGGAAATGGCAACATTTCGAGGATTTGATTCATTCAAATGTTCCCAAATTAATGAGATTTACCCCATATATTAGTAATTCCCTACTTATTCTCAGTATTGAGTCATCCAGCCACATAGCTAACACATTACCAATCTTCCCACAAGAAAATGGCTACTGTCCCCAACCTTACTTGTGACCCATTTATAAAGGTTATTTACACTACATATAGCCTATTGCTAGTGTCAACCCCTTTTTCCTTTTTCCTTATTTTTGATTTTATATAGTAGAATCATTATTTAATTATTAAAGCTTAGTAAAATGGTTTAAGGCATACCAACCTACGGATGCCCATAATAATGCATTATCTGAATGGAGTATACCTTGTCAGAATGCACCCAATTGATATTATAGAATCATTGGATAAGCTTCAGTATGGTTGTCCCTGGTGATGACCATATTAGAACCAAGGCTCAAAAGAATGCCACCATCATCTAAAATCTCCTTAGCAACACATTAGCAAGTAAACAAGTATTGAAGGAGTATCTCCTTACAAAGAAATCATGTGAACGGGTAGTGGGCGAGCTCAATTGTTTTTCCAATAGTCCTTAGTAAATCCAAACGAGATCAGTTGTGTTGCAACTCAGTTCATCAATGAACCACCCAAATGACATTGAATACTTTCCACTATGCCGGTGTAAGTTCCAAGAATGTAACCCTTGATGTTCCCTATCTCAAGGAGCTTGTAAACGTTGAAAAGAACATCAAAACGCCCTCTTTATTAATCTATGTGATTCCAGAGATCGACAAGAACCAAGAGAAGACAAAGATTATCCAATGTGCTCTAGATTTATATCATGGTAAAGCATTTACAATGACAACTGAAGTGTGGTATGATCTGGATCCAATGGATACTATTATAGAGGAGGATGCTGAATTTGTGAGATCTTATTAGAAAATTCTAGACGATGAAGTTGAAACTGAGAAATGATCTCCTTGATTGCTTCATATATAACTGAATCGAGATATGAGGGTTGATAAAAGGACCAATGTTCTGTATGTTATGGTTGTGGATATACAACTTTCATATGAGATAGAGAGTACTGCTGGTGAATCCCACCAACAAAGCTTCGTCGATAGGGGTTCTTGCTCTATTGATGCCCTACAGCGCAATCTCATGAGCACCAGCCTAGACAGGTTTTACCCTACCCATCAACATCTACAGAGCAGATGAGCTCTCACCCGAGGCGTTCAAGGGAAAGCTGTCAGAACCAAGTTTCTGATAGTGGGGAAGGAGGACATGGGAATCCGACAGAGGGAGATCATAACTTATTCGATCCTCATACAATATCAAAATATCGCAGCATTATCCAAGGAACATCGTAGTGCATAAGGCATAAATTAAAACAACTTAAAACCAATAGATCACATTGATATAGCAGGAAGAAACTGAATCACATCTATAACATGTCATTTTAACAAAATAGAGTTGCAACATCACAACAGATCTATAAGAATAGACAAGAATTGAGCCATATGCATTGCACCATATATTAATCTTACACAAATATGCCACATTACATAATCCTTCTCCAAAACTAGAGACTGCATACATCAGAAAGAAGCAAAGATAAAATCACAGTCAAGACAGGAAAGTCTCCATAAAACAGATCACACCAGATCTTATCCCTTACAACCGCGTATGCAATATAATTGTTCACAACTGCTCACCTATGACTTCCTCTCCCTATGATTCTCCAAAATGGATCTATAAATAGGCTTATGCCTTTACATCAAGGGTCCACTAATAACTGACTTCTAACCACTACTGACCTAATGCAACAAAACTTGGTCAAAATATATATATAATATTCAAAAATGGTTATTTTCTCGCTTATCGCGCCACTCTGCCCTTGTGCGGTACCGCATGAGCTTGTGCAGCTACCGCAATGCTGCACAAATCACTCAATCCAAACCCCTTGCTAACAAGCCTCCAACATAGTTTTATAGCTCGCCCTCAAGCCACGTCAAGTCAACAGGGTGTGTGCCAAAGTATTGTCCTTAAAATCTTCAAATTGCTGCGCAACTTCATGAACCTGCAATTGGACTTGATTGGCGATACTCTGAAAATTAGTCAAAGTCTATTGGATGGGGTGCTCCTCACTTGCCTTGCTGTCAACTAGTTGTCACTTCTCTTGAACGACCTGGAGCGTGGCAATGGCCTTAATAGCCCATTGGCCACCGATTTCTTGGAATTCGTCAAGCTACTCATGGTACTTTTGCTGGGGTTCTTGTGCCCTGGAAGCTCACAGCTGTAGATCCTTCAAATCTACGGCCCAGGTGATCTACATCAATAGTGGCATGGCCTTTAGTAATGTCTTCAAGGTTGTCAACTAACCCTGTGCCTCTTGCACTTGCGCAGTCAGCTGATCAAGCTTCTCATCTTGAACAATACTTTTCCAAAAATGCGTGGTTGTCTCCATAATAGTTTTATCCTCTTGCTCCATGGTGCTGAACTGAGTGGAAATTTCTTCAATAGAGGTCTTACTCTCCACAACCTGCTCCGGCGGTGTTGTGGGTTGTACTTGGGCCTGGAGCAGCAAGTTAGTGTCCTGAAGCTGAACTAGAGTCTGCCCCAATCACTTGGCCTTTTTGACTGGGGTGAGCACTAAGGTGCTGTCAAACATGTTCTAGCAGGCATCGGAAATAGCCTGCTCAACTTCGATGCACCTTACACACAGCTGCACCTGTTCAACAATCAGGCGGTCTTGCACCTTCTTGAGGTCGGTAATATCTTCGGCATCCTTTCACTGCAACTCAGCCTGTGTTGCCTCAACTAGTTGAGTTCTTGTAACTTCTCCTCTGCTAACTGCACACGGACTTGGTGCAACTCCTCTTCTTCCTTCTACAGCTTCGCAGCGGTATTCCTGGACTGAACATAGCCCTCAGTCAACTCTATTTTCCTTGCCGCCAATTCCAATGCGGCACCATGCTACAACTCAACCAATACTGTAGCAGATAGTCTGTTCAAATCCAACATCACACTCTGGATCAGGTGCAGCTTCTGGTGCACTTCTTCATTGTCGATGTCGATCACAGTTGAGGGAACTTGCACGTTCCTAACCCAGGGCTCAATGCTGATTGACAGGCTATCCTACAACAAAGGTCTCACCAATGGTTGCTTGGAAACAATATAAAAAATGGACTCTAATCTACTTCTTACCACACCAAATTCTTAATGGTTAGATTCACGGATCGCCATAGTGGCAGCCGTAGATGAATCCACGATGGCATTGATAAGACGATGCATCTAGTCTTCCATCCCCATTTTGGTACCACTGCTGGCTGCGTACTCCTGTCGCCACTTAGTGTGTGTCTCTTCCTACATCCTCTATGCTATATCTTCAGGATCTGTTGATGACTCATTGTCGAAGTCATGGGTGGTCAATTCCGATTGTACAAGGTATTCATGGACCTCTAGGGGTAGCTCCTTATCTAACTCCTTTTGACTCACCAAGACGTGCCAGTCCCCCGCCCAATATTGCACAATAGCATCCAAATCTTCTGTGGTGACCTTATAAGGCAATGGTATCCACTGTCGATCAAGATCTCTCCTGGCCTGAATATGAATGGAGTGGGGTCCGATAGAAAATCGAAGGATGCGCTGATACTTTGCTGCGCCATAGGGAGAAACTCTAGGAACGGCAATAGCGGAAGTCTGCAACACCTCCCAATAGATCCAGAAATGAATGGCACATTCCATTTGGCGAATGGGATCTTCGACCCACCAATATAGGTTCTGATAGCGAGCACCATGGCAAACCTTGACTACCTCAATTTCCATTGGTTGGTAGTCCTTCAATTCCATCCAAGCAACAAGAGCGATGAGAATAAAAATCCAACTATAAGAAAAAGGCCATCTGGTCTGAGCAGCAAGCACATATTCAAGTAACTAATTCAATAGAAATAAAGACCAATTCATTTTTAACCCCTTGGCACATTTATGGGCACCGACGACAACTCCCAAATTGCAATAGACTGGGCGATTGCCATGGACAACCTTACTAGCCAAAATTATTGCGCCAATGTGCACCATATGCGAATTGATACTGTCAATGTGATAAGTACGACCATCCCTTTGTAACCCAAAGTGCTCCTTCAGCTGCTTCACAAGTCACTTATTCGTATCTCTTCCACAAATATATTGCGCAGAGTCCTCCCTGGCCTTAGGAAAACTAGTAATACTGGCAATCAAGTCGACAGTGATAGGGATCAAAGTATTCATCCAAAGCTTCCCTCTATGGAAACATGCCAACAATTGCTTCACATATGCATGTGCTTCATTCAAATGGACAAAATGGGGCATATTGATGAGCCCCAGTAACCTAGACTTTTCTAATCCACTGGCCCATGGTTTCGGAATTCGCTGAATGGGACCACCAGGCGTCGTATGGACAAATTCATATGGCTCGTCTCAAACATATTTAAGAAAAAGTAGGTTGTGGTTATCAAAATTTAGCCTGATCAATGCAAGGATGATGTCGACTGAGCCTGATCAGTCTATGTAGTGCCTTCTTCGTGCACCTTCGCAGACATTCAAGTTTTTGTCTTCTCTAGCAGCATAGGACTGGGTCTCTACATCTATCGCTTTTTCTTCGAGATGGATGATTAACCCACTGGCATACTCTGACTTTGACTTCCACAGTTGTGGGCCAAATGAGAGACTTGTATTCACTCGAAATTTCAATAGCGTCAAGGCTGCTCAGCATCCCTTACTCCTCGAAGCCTGAAAAATTCGCTTAACAGCTCAAACTATACTGCACTCAACACTCTGCTCAATACTTGCACATAATTCACCTTCTATCTCTGCTCTTCACAACTGAACAATGCCATCTGATGCATCTCGTGCAGTGTTTTATAGCCACTTCCAATTCCAAATCCATCATTACCAAATCTAACTTCATCATTATTTCCAAATCGGGTAGTAATGGTGCCAAATTTGCCAGCGATCTTATGCTTCTAATGGTCTGATCGTCCATTAATGTGGATCGCTTCAATAATCACTGCCAGCCAACTGGTTTAACTACCTGCATTTATCACTTGATTTAACCACCCCATAGCCTGACAACTATCGCAAAGGGTCAACCAACTATTGCTAACAATTGTAACCTTGCGCAACCTCTCCCTTAAGGCTCACCTTGCACTGCTAAAATTCTCATCACCATTTTTTTCAACACTTTATGTGGTGCGCATCATCAACCCCATTCTATAGGGCTTCAAGCGACTCCTGTTGATGAGTTTCGGAAACAATGCACCATCTAACTATTGTAACTGAACTGCAGCACCAGATGAAATGGACTGAATAAGATAAGGACCTAACCAGTGCGTTTGTAACTTACCTGGATGCTTGATAAACTTACTGTCATATAAAAGCACCAAATATCCTGTCGTAAACTGTTTATGCTTAATATGGCGATCATGCCATGCCTTCTATTGATCCTTTGCAACCTTTTGGTGGAAACCGGTGATGAAATGATCTTCTTCAAGCTGAATCAATAGTGTATCATGTTCCTCTAAGGCTACTGCATCAGCCATACCCATTGTTGCAACAATGTGAAAACTAGGAACAATATACTCCATAGGCATGGCTGCCTCTTGCCCATAAACCAACTTAAATGGTGTCCGACCTGTTAGCCTTTTGCAAGTAGTGCGATAGGCCTAGAGAACTGTAGGAATTTTTAAATCCCAATCATCGCGGTTAATGTTACATACCTTGGTCAGTGCTGTCTCCAAAATTTTGTTGAAAGCCTTAATGGTACCATTTGCATGCAGATGGTAGGGTGTACTTTTCTTATGCTGTATCTGGAGCTCTTTAGTTAGCACTTTTTCCATTTGGTTGACAAAGTGACTACCTTGGTCACTCATCAGGATTCTAGGACACCCAAAATGCATCACAATGTTCTAAAAAATAAACCAAGATGTCGTCATAGTGGTACAATCGACAACATGTGTAGCTTCCACCCACCGAGTCAAGTAGTCAGTGGCTGTGATGATATAGCGAGCACCAATGTGCTTACCTAGAAGATTGATAGGACCCACAAAGTCGACAGCCCATTTATCAAATGGTTGGAGAGTCACTTGCAGCACTAGTGACATCTCATCCCTCTGTGATGGTTTACCAACCCATTGGCAAACATCACAGCTCCTTGCATAGTCTGCAGCATCATTATGCAACATGGGCCACCATATCCCAGCACGCAACACTTTTCATGCAATAGCGCGAACTCCATAGTGACCTCTTGTGATTCCAGCAATATTTAATCTGGTCCAAGTTTATATAGTTGTCGAGCAATTAGTTGAAAATCGGAGGCTTTGACGACCGACTGCTTCTTTTGGCTAATCGACATGTCTGCTGGGGCGACACCAGTAGACACAAACTGAACAATGGGTGCATAGTGGTAATCTGTGACTTCAACTCGGAATAATTGTGCATCAGGCAAGCCATCATCAATATTGGTTGGTTCTTCACCATTATCAACACGTGACAAATGATCTGGGCCAACATTCAACCATCTTAGCTTTACCACTATTTCAAAATCAAACTCTTGGAACAAAAGTAACCACCTACATATTGTCCACCCCAACATAGGATTATTGACTAGGTATTGCAAAGAAGAATGATCAATGAACATCTTGAAGTGGCCACCCAACAAATAGTGCATGAACTTTTGCAGAGCGTAAACCATCACAAGGCCTTCCCTTTCATTCGTGGTATAATTTCGTTTGGCAAATGATAACTTTCTACTAGCATATGCTATGGGATGATCCAAGTCGCATTTACGTGGCTACGCAAGAACAGCCCCTAGTGCAGTAGAAGAAGCATCAACATGCAAATGGAATTATTTATTCCAATCAGGGAAAACTAGTATTGGTGTAGAGACCATCTTGGCCTTTAGGGTGTCGAAGCTTCCTTGAAATTTTGGAGTCCATTCAAATGCAGTGTCTTTCTTTAACAACTTTTCCATGGGAGTGGCAATCGCAGCGTATCCTCTGATAAACTTGCAATATTAGCCCATATGTCCCAGTGTTGCTCATATCATCTCTACATTCATTAGCGATGGTAAACTGAGGATCAGCACAATCTTCGTCAGATCAACCAACATACCTTCTTTGCATACAATGTGCCCAAGTAGTATGCCAAAGGGTGCATAGAAAATACATTTTTTTTGAATTCAATGTAATCTGATGCTTCCTACACCATTCTAGCATCAATCGTAGATTTTCCAAATGGTGTTTAACCAGGCCATAGATGGTCTAGTCATCCATATATACCTGCATGAATTTCTGAATAAAATATTTAAATACCGCAACAACAACTACGCAGGAGAATATAGTAGGTGCATTCTTCATCCCAAATGGGATGATATTATATTGGAAACAACCCCACTCGGTGATAAATGTGGTCTTATGGCGATCCTTCTTTGCAATCCGGATCTGGTGGTATCCTGAAAAGAAATATGTGAATGAATATACCTCCTAGCCGCCTATGCCTTCTAGGACTTCATCTGTAAAAGGGGTTGGGAACAGATTGTGCACGAATGCATCATTCAACTTTCTCAGATTGACACAAATGTGTATTTTGCCAATCTTCTTATCTTGGACCACCATCAAGCTTATCCCCCCTGATCCTTCTATAGGTTCAATGATGCCGGCGTTGAGCATCCTATCGATCTCAGCTTTCACATGATCCTTATATCGTGAGTTCAATCCATACAGCCTTTAGCATATCAGTTTTGCATCTGGCTTGAGTGGAATCTTTATTTCCCCCAAATCACCGAGTATCCCCTTCATTTCTGAGAATCGCATTGGAAAAAGATCTTGGAATTCATGCAGTAGATCTGTGACTTTGGCCATCATCTCTTCTCCCCAATAGTGTCCGACATTAGCAAATTTTGGATTTTTTGCCCACCCAATGTTTACTTTTTTGGATATTTAGTAGATGGTTCATCAAGCCTGTTGGTATGTCAGGAGCTGTGACACCATGGATTCCTTCGGAATCTAGAATATTAACATTCTGTAGATCGTCGTCATCTTCAAGTTCCCCAGACAAGTTGTAGCACATCATCATGGATTGGATAGAGCAATATGCTTGAGGATCAACAGGGTATGCAAGAGGTATGAATTTCAGTACTATGTCATGGATAATGTGTAAATCATTACATACCTCGGGGTTGGAATCCTAGAAGCTAAACGTTTGCACAAAGAAAATTGACAACTCCTCCCAAGTGGTAATGGTTCTGTGCAATTCAGCTACCACATACCAGGACCATGGCATTTCTTCTAGAGTGTGAACAAAAGCATGAACCCACTCATCCTTAGGTGATGACATCCATAACGTTTGAAATTAAATCAAATGATGGGTGGGGTCATTTATTCCATCATATCTCCCAGCATGATAGACCTCTATATCGCCAAAGCGGACCATCATCAACCTGCGGCACTGCTCCCAGTCATGGATCGTTTGCTTGTGTGTCACCCACCATCGAGCTGGATTAGCCTTCAGTGCTACTTCAAGAGCCAGTATCCTCTGTGGTTCAAAAACATTTTCTTCAAATTCTTGGAAGAACTCAGATAGTCTTGGCAGTCCTTCGTAAATGGGTAACTTGACAGTCTCAGTTGCAACATGTCGGAGAGACTATGTAATCAACCTGCATTTTCTGAATGATAGCTAATGCAACCGATTCTACCAATTTTCTAAAGCATCATCAGAGTCGGAGGACATAGAAATTGCTCTATGCCATCCAAGTACACCATCGACAGTAGGTTGGATATAGTCCTCGTAGATGTTATAAGCATGATCCCAACTTCTCCCAACTTCCTCATTTACGGATTCGATATATCGTCGTCCTTCCTGAGGATCCATGGGAGCAATGCCCCTGACATCCTGGTTTTCAAATGTCATAACACATTTTTTGAAGTTGATAACTGCCATGCTATCATTAGCCCATCCAATTCCTAGCAGTGCAGGATAGGAACCACCACCTCCTACAACTTCTATTATGTCAAAATCAGCACATGTTTTCATACCTTCAATGTCGACAACCAAGTTTGAAACACAACCAATGGGCTAAACCTTCGCCTAGTTTGCTAAACGCAGTTGTACCAACAACCATCCCAACGTTGGCTTCCCCATCAATTTCTAGGTTTTCTTTGTCAGGATGTTTACATCTAATCCAAGGTCCAAAATGATCGATTCAACCTCATAATCCCCAATCTGGACATTCATCCTCATCTCCTTGCCGGTCTTCCTTTTTTGCAAGGAATTCACAGCAGAATCCTTCACTGTCTTATCCAGGAGGTGTAATAATGCCTCGAGCTCGATAAGGGCACCCAAGTCCCTCACCAGTGATAGGAATCTCTCAAATAACTTCTGTAGGGTACCATACTACCGCGATTGTCCTACCCCTGTATATGGATCGAAAGCAAATGGCATATCCACAATTGGTAACTTACCCAGATTTCCCCTGATTTCGTTCTTTGCATTGAAGAAGGTATCTTTCTCTATTGCAATATCAAATGCAACCTTCTTTTTACCAGTGAGCCAAACTTGTAGTCGTGGTCCATCATCTCCAATTATTGCACCAGCGCGAGTAACAATCCCAACATCAACATCCTTCATCTGTGGCTCAACCTGAATAGTGGCAACTATCGATCCCTGGTTTAAAGGCAGGTTTTGATTCAATGGTTGATTCATCGATTGGTTTTGTGTTTGAGGTGGGTTCTGAGTCTAAGTCTGCAGTGGGACTTGGTTTTGCATGATCGGTTGGTTTTGTACTTGGAATGCAAACTAATTCTGATTCTACGCATTCTGTAACTGGGGAATTTGTCTTGCGTGCCATTTTGCAATCAACTAAGGGAAAATTTCAACATTATGATTGTTGGCTGCACAGTATGTGCACTACACATGAGGGCACTCTCTCTTGTAATGCCCAAATACCCCACAAGTATAGAACTAGACTGATTCACAACCTTCTCCTCCTTCGTGACTGAATCCTCCTCCTCGACCTCTAAATCCTCCACGGAATCCTCCTCGGACTCCTCATTATAGGAATTTTGGGGTCTAAAATGGGCCTCCTAAGGAAAATAATAAAATAATAGTTAAAATAATAAAATAATATTGATTAATTTTGGAGGAAGAAAGAAAAAAACTACTTTTTGTGTTCGTATTTTCGACATATCTCCCTGTGTTTTTACTCAAATTTCAATTGAGAGAGCTCGTTGGATGCAGAATTTGATTCCACATCCAACGAGTACCCACAGTGCATACTTTTGATGGACCTCGTAACCCCAAAAACAAGAAATACCTGAAAAAATGTGATGATGATGTCATCATCACGTTTTTTCAGGTATTTCTTGTTTTTGGGGTTGCAGGGTCCTTCAAAAGTATGTACTGTGGGTACTCGTTGGATGCAGAATCAAATTCCGCATCCAACGAGATCTCCCGATCGAAATTTGAGTAAAAACACAATGAGATATGTCGAAAATACGAACAAAAAAAGTAGTTTTTTTTAATGACAAATATGTCAATTCAACCATTATGGTTGACTTATTTTATTGAAATTCTATTGGTTCTTGAATTCCAACTCACAAAAACTTATTTTGGCACGTTTTCTTATAAGGCCCATTTTAGACCCCAAATTTCCTCTAATGCCTTGTTGAAACTGTGGTTGGGCCATTTGTTGCTGCGGTGGGTTAGGTTGTTGCTGAACATATTGGGCGGCTTGAACATATTGTGGCTGATTATACTGGAGTCGTAATGATTAGTTATACTGTGGTTGTACCACCTTTTGTGGCTGCGGTGCAAACTAGAGCTACGCCATAAATTGTTGTTGTGGTTGCGGAGGGACAAAATGCAATGGAGGTAGTGGCATATATGGTACCTATACTGCTGGTTGTACTACTTGCAGCTGTACTTGTGCTGTCCTAAGGTCCTCTCCTTTTACAAAGTTTGAATCACATGTTCTTTCCTGACAGTTTTTGTCGTCATGTCCAACTGACCGACAAAATGTACAGTACAAACTTTCTGCATTGGTAACCATCTTCTGCATATAATCACAGTTCTTGTGTCAATTCCCATAGACCTGGTAGATGTGACACCATGGTATGCAAGCACCATTCAATAGGCTTAGGGCTCCTGATAGAAAATATTTTCGAAATGTCGGACAAGTACCCTTGGTATGTCCGCTTGTATGGCAACGGGTGCACCAAAGATCATCATGATCTTCCTTATCCTTTGTGATGTCTTGCAATTACAATGTTAAATTAGCCAACTATGCCTGAATTTGATTCATTCCAACGGCGGTTTCCCCTACTGGCGATGCCTCCAATTTCATCGTGGTTTCCATAGCCTCGCTCTGTGTCGCAATATTTTGTTGCATTAATGGTTGCCAGATATGCGGGACAAGCACTATGATAAACCATTCTTTATGTTGAACATCGCTCATCTGAAAACTAACCCAAGCCATCAATGTCTTAAATTGCTGATCAAAATCCCAAATTGTTTCATTGGGGAATTGTTTGATTTCTTTCAATTCAGTAATGAACTGAGCTTTGGATTTTAGCTTCTTAAATTCCTCAAACAGCCCTGTTCTGATCTCGTCCAGTCTTTTTGTAGTACCTATTTGAGGCACCGGTGTGAATCTCATAAACCATTCCAATGTGTGGCCCCTCATAGTAGTGGCTAGCTGACTTTTCTTGACATCATCATTAATAGTTTATCGAGCAGTCCAGATCACTTCGCATAAGAACTAGTACTG
This sequence comes from Pseudotsuga menziesii, assembly GCA_001517045.1. Lineage (NCBI taxonomy): Eukaryota > Viridiplantae > Streptophyta > Pinopsida > Pinales > Pinaceae > Pseudotsuga > Pseudotsuga menziesii. The sequence goes on along the minus strand of LPNX011158799.1, from coordinate 109,511 downwards.
CTCCAGATCGTCGGTGCCATTCCCATTGAATATTGGCAATTTCATTTGGTCTCCCACCATTCTGGACCTTATTCATCCTACTGGCGCTCTATTACTAGACTGTTGCTGACACATCAGGCAAGTGACGTAAAATGCATGTTCCTTCCTTGTGGTGGATCAGTGCATGGAGGAGTAGACACGTTACTGCTAGGGTTCAATCTTATCATTCTTCTGGGTGTAGCGTGGGCCTGTATGTCCTCATCGTCACAAAAAGGTCTCCTCATCCCGTGTGGTTGTTCTTCATAGTATCGCACCTCGACTTCGGCAGGACCTTCTCCTGTCCTCTGCCTCTTTTCTTGAAACCTTGCTCCTCCCCTCGTACAACCACTTGTTTCTTCAACAACCTTTACATTCTCACCATAACTCATGCCTATCTACCCCTTATTCCCCTATGCATTTCCCCCCTTTCTGTCGCAGTGCCTATAACCCTTGCACACCAGAGTTCCACTACTCTTGGTCCATTTTTAGGATACCCTTTTCACAGACTAGTTGCTTAATCGACAGTTGTAGCGACAATATGAATCTCCCATGAGGTCCACTAAAAAAATCCCTTTTTGCCTCACTGAAAGATTTATTAGTATCAACAGTAAAATCAGTGATGTATCCTTCTAGGATACTATCCAAACATACCTCGACTACTCGTGATGCCTTGTTTCTAGTTTCTTGCAGCGCCTGGATTAATTCAAGGGTCCAGGATGTTGGCCATCCTCCTTGAAATTTTGTCTTCCGCTTAGCAAACTTTTCCAACCATTCATGCAAGAGCACAGGGAATTCAGAAAGAATCATTCATGAGGACCGTTGTGGATATATCTATCCAACCAGTGGCCCATCGAAAGCTTAGGATTCTGGTTTTTGGCTTCAGCAAACTCCCACAACTTCAGATCAAACCATCCCTCAATCTCTAATTGATTCAGATGCCAGAATATATCCCCCTCCTATTTGTGACTTAGTCCCGACAACAGAACCATTTGTTGGCGAATCGCACCAACAAAGATTCGTTGATAGGGGTTCCCACTTTGTCGACGCCCTACAGTGCAATCTCCCTGAGCACCAGCCCAGACAAGTTTTACCCTTCCCAACAACATCTATGCAACAGACGAGGTCTCACCCGAGGTGTTCAAGGGAGATTTGTCAGAACTAAGTTTTCAATAGTGGGGAAGGAGGACATGGGAATCCGACAGAGGGAGATCATAACTTATTCGATCCTCATATAGTATCAAAATATTGCAGCATTATCTAAGGAACACCATAGCGCATCAAGCATAAATTACAACAACTTAAAACCAATAGATCACATTGATATAGCAAGAAGAAACTGAATCACATCTATAACATGTCATTTTAACAAAACAGAGTCGCAGCATCACAACAGATCTATAACAATAGACAATAATTGAAACATACACATTACACCATATATTAATCTTGCACAAATAAGCCACATTACATAATCCTTCTCCAAAACCGGAGACAACATACATCAGAAAGAAGTCCAGATAAAATCACAGTCAAGATAGAAAAGTCTCCATAAAACAGATCACACCAAATCTTATCCCTTATAATCACGCATGGAATACAATTGTTCACAACTTCTCACCTATGACTTCCTCTCCCTATGACTCTCCAAAATGGATCTATAAATAGGCTTATGCCTTAACATCAAGGACCCACTAATAACTGACTTCTAACTGCTACTGACCTATTGCAACCAAACTTGGTCAAAATATACATAAAATATTCAAAAATGGTTATTTTCCTGCTTATCGCACCACTCTGCCCTTGCGCAGTACTGCATGAGCTTGTGCAGCTATCGCAATGCTACATGATCTTGTGCAGCTACTGCGATGTTGCATGATCTTGCGCAGCTACCACGATGTTGCATGATCTTGTGCAACTGTCGTGATGCTGTGCAAGTCACTCGCTCCAAACCCCTTGCCAACAAGTACCATAGGACAAGCAAGTTTCCTCTCGAATAACCAAATAACTGACCACATTTTAACACTAAAGGCCATTATCATAGAAAGAAAAATATTGCTCGACCAAATGGATAGGAAAGATCGTAACTATTGACCGGCTAGATATCCTATAATGTGCCTAATCCTAGCTCTAAGTTTAGGATTAATGTTTCATTCATGGATGATTCCAATGTGTCCTTTTATAGTGTAGGATTTAGTGTTAAAAGACATATACTTGATGGGTACCTGCTCTCTCCCTCTACTGGTAAATTATGTTGCCTCATCGTTGATTTTCTCAGTCTTCAATGAATCTATTGTCCCTGTTAAAATGTATTCTTTTGGATATAACTTTGTGTCTGTACGCTCAATTCCCTTTCAACTATCTTATTTTGGAAATAATATCTAGAATTCATGCCAGACCCTTCAACTTCTGATTTATAGACTGGATATATAGGTTTGGTAATTCCCTTGTCTATGGTTGAAGCTACTTGCTAATCCATTCATATGGTCATTGTAGTACTTGATCATGATCTATGTCCATGTGAGGAGGATCGGTTTACTTCACCCATTAGGGCCTTCAACCCTCCCAATTTGAATGACCTTATGGATGTTCTCTTGCCTCTCCATCCTTTGTTGGGCAATAAATCAAAGTATATAGTAGTGGATATTAAAGGTAATGTGTGGTAATGTGCATTAAAGGATAGAAGAATAGCCCTCCTACTCAAGATGTATTAATAAATGTATTTAGAAAGAAAAGATAAGGAGAAGGTAAGGTAATGAATAATAGCCAATAGCCTCTAGCCAAAGCTTATTTTCATCACGAATAAATAGGAGGTAGTAAAGGAAATAAAAAGTACTCATCTGACTAGAAAGTACTCATCCAGTGAGAAACTGGTAAATTCGCTAGTTTCAAAGTGGCATTCCTCTCCCTTGTAATGGTCAAGTCTTCACCGTCCTTCCTTAAGAACAGGAAAGCTTGACTGAATAGATTTCTTCATTGGTAAGGGAAATCCATAAATAACTATGTTGATTTGACAAGCCTCTTCCATCAATGGTTAAAGAATAATTATCTCTATCCTTCTAGTTCGTTGGTAAAAAAGGGTTGATGAAAAGGGGATGTTGGTCCAAAGGAAAGGGATTTTATTAAAATATCGGAGGTGCGCGTAGTTCATAGTGCTTGGGCACCCTATTATCCCTACTTGGAGGATAATTTCACCAAATACAGGAAGGTTTCCTTTGACAAAGACAAGCAGGCAGCCTTGCGAAAAGACGGGGGAGGGAAACCGAGGGATATATTTCTTCTATATTACTTATTTATAACTAATTGAGTCTTAGACTAGATATCTTTGCTAATATCTCTTTTTCCTTGGATAACACTTCGGTTTTTCACAGACAATAGAAGAAGCACACTTTCCATCTAGGAAAATTCAACAGGACAAAAGGTGTGAAAGATAGGAAGACTGAGTAGCCCCATAGAAGCGCAAATAACTCTGCCAAGCCAATGGTAAAAATCACAATGACAGTAAGGGTATATGAATAGGGAAGCCATTAATATCTCTCTAAGTGAAGCACGCATAGCAAAAATACTCTCTCTATACAACACAAGTATAGGAAGGAATGACGAAATGAACTAATATTCAGTAGCTCTACTGAACCCAACCCAGAAGAGAGCTCTATCAGCACCCAACCGAGGTTGTTTCCTAACAAAAAATTTCCATAAGATAGCTTTAGACATTTATATTCTACATATATGAGTCTATATACTTTGAATTTTTAGTAGGCCAAGCAACACCAATAGTCAAACAGCAACACAAGCAACACTGGCACCAGATCGTACAACCTAATAAAATATATCATCATCGTACCCGTACCTGATAGAGTATGGACCCTTCCCGTTTAACATGTGCCTAGATCGTGACCTAACATTCTAAATCTGGTCCTGAATCACCTTCTCTGATGCTACCGGTACAAGCCCTGACGATCCCAGAGAGTCCCTGCACTTATAATACCAACCTTTCTCATACCTTACCAAATGGACCATATTGTATATCTATCCACTCATCATCCATATATGCAGTAGATTCAATGATCTGTTAGGATATTTTCTTATAGCTAAGGGTCGAAGCAAAGTATTGAAGTATTCCTGACTTGAGGTATCCAATATATGATTTCCATTGTTGTGTGCTTCCTTCCCCCTGGTTGAAAGAATGGTTGTGCCAAAAGCGATAGGGGTCATAAACCAACCTGAATGGGTATCTACTGCACTACTGTATAAAAGGTTCTATGGAGTTGAATCCTTTGACATGAAGGCTCCTTCCATTCCTCGATAATGGTCATTGATCGGTCCCAGGTCCCATCCCTCACTTTTACCAATTATCTATTTATAAAAGTTATAGTAGGGTAAAATTTAGCTAAGGTAAACGAAGATGAGAAAACCCCCTAGTTTAATCTCACCACCAGGAGGTGAAGCGAAGTACTGAAGTATTCATGGCTCGTGGTGATGTCTAATCAGGATTCCTTCCTATGGTCTAGGTGTAGTGGTATATGGAGGTGGGAAGTCTATTTTTGTATGTATAAATTATGTTTATTATTTTGTTTTTATTCAAGTTATAGAGGTAAAGGGGTTTCTTTTCATGTAGGTCAGGTGCAAACCTAATTGAAACATAAAAAGTTGAACTTAGATATTATGGTGGTGGTGATTAGCCAAGTATGGGAGCTTGTTTTTTTGGGGATGGATGATACCCATAGGGTTTCCCTTTAGAAGAGATATTGGAACTTCCTCGAATATTTTTTATTAGAAACTTCCAGAACTGATGAGACATAGCTAGATAGATGGGTTGACGGATGGGATAAATTAGTATCCCACATAGTTTAGGGTCATGTGGTGCTTGACCTGATGGATTAGATGATCCTTTTACTCCCTACCAGGGATTCCTTGGGGAGATCGCATTCTTGTTGGGACATCTGAGAGCAGAGTTAGGATGGGATGGGATAGATAGGGGGACAGTCTTCAGACTTCTATAGATATACCTAGACAGACAGAGCCAACCAAAATATTTTTATCACTTCCTATAATATTAGGATATACGAAGCATCACACTTTCTTTATTTCTTGCCTTATTAAGAATTCTGGGTCACACATAGCAGAGAATCCTCCGGGTACCACATAGGAACTTGGGGTATCATGTTCCCACTTATTAGACCTCCTTAAACCAGTTTTATATATATGTGAACCAACACTTTTTTACCTTCTCAACCTAGGAGCATGGAAGGAGTTATCCCTGATTTATTTCAATTTCATTAAGAACTAGAAAAGCTAGGCCTATTCCACCTATCTATCAACAACCATTGCACACTTCCTTAGTTGGGCACTACACCTTGGAGTTTTGGGTCCAAATTAGACCAGCCTTATCCCCTTCATCCTAGGAAAATGAATGAGTGTTTCCCAACCCATGAATTGGATCCATCCATCTAGGAATATGAAAGAAAGTAGCTTGAAGGTATGGCCTCTATGAACTACTCTTTACTCTTTCACCTACCAGAAATACATTCTCTGTAGCTCCCCTATACTATGAGGTCTTCCCAGTTTCCAGTTACCAGTTAGGTGCACTCCTTTTTCACCCACAAAAATACCTTATAGGTTTTATCCCTATACCAGGATGTCTTACCAGTTACCAGTTAGAGGGGCACTCCTAGAAGACCTTTGAAGCACTAGATGGGATTGGGAATCAGTTCATGAGACCTTACAAGCCCTGGTTTAAACCCACCCATCATTTATACCAGGAAGATATTTACCAGTAGGGAACATTCTTAGAATAACCACCCTTACCTTCTTAATACTACCCACCTGCAAGCAATAGATTATATGTTGCAAGGCCTAGAACATGAGGTCTTTGGAGGGACTGATATAAGACCTTAGAACCCAGGGGTGGATGGATGGGATCAGCCACTTACCAAATAGACTAGAAATATTAGTAGGGGACAGCAATCTCAGAATACCTTTTGCTTGTTCATCCAATACACCTGCCAGAAAAGAAATAATTTCTTTGTAGCTACCCTATACCATGAGGTCCAGTTACAATTACCTGTTATCGGGTAGAACCACTCTTATAAGACCTTACGAGCACTAGTTTTCTTTGTGTTTACCCCTTGAAACCATGGGGAGAGAATTAATATTCTTACCATATGCCTTGAATTAGACCCAGATACGTTACCTCATGCACCCCAGTTAGTTAGAACCCTATACCTTTCTTTTTACCCAGTCTATTCTATTGCACAATCTTCTTAGTTGCTTAAATACTAGTTATCTTACCTTATACTCTCTTTGTAATTACCTTGCTCCAACTTTTCTTACCCTAGACCGAGATTGTTTAGTGTTTATGGTTCACAGAACCTACAGTGCTACGGCTTCGCTTATGCTACGCCAGGTGAGGTACCTTTCTTGGGAGACATGTCCTGAAGTTTAATGTTATATCTTCCCAGTTGAGATCAAAGGAATCCTCCAGTTCTTCTCAATTTAGGAATGGATCTAGGGGGAGGAAAAAAGATGGAAGAAACAACCATCAATTCTTAATATTGAGCTGTAACAAGAGGTGATGTTGTAAGGAAATTGGTACTAGTGATAGAAACTAGGGGTCTATTCTCTGGAGGATCTACCAATAGGCCATAGCCTATGGATGGGAACGTTAGAAATATGTTGGACCTAGGGTATACGTTATGTGTTGGAATTTATATGCTACTCATGTGGAGGGAGATAACAAGAAGTCAAAATAGATATGTGAAAAATATTACCCTATAGATGATTTGAAAATAGGAGAGAAGCTAAGATATAGATGTGTATACATCATAATACATTGGTTGATTGTGTAGAATGTAAAAATGGTTGATGTTGATGATGATTGCATAAGATGTTACAGTACGAATGGGTCAAATTGATTAACCTTTTATTGTAGAGGAGAGAAATGTAGTAGTCATGCATACTCCTTATAGACGGAAACATGTCTCATAATTTTTCAACTTTACACAAAGGCTATGTCTCCAAATGGCACAATCATGGGAGCACCTTTAGGTAATTTGAGAGCATCTATAGGTTGTATATTTAGATTTATAGCCAAAAATATGGTTGTTCCATCATATGCCTTTGAATAAATGGCCTTCTACAATAATCTGTATGTGTTATTCCTTGGTATTCATCTCATCTAGAAGCTAGGTAGTGCTATCTAAAATATTCTAATGTTAAGAGGGGCCCATATGCAATGAAGGTGCCATCAAATGCTAGAATGAAATAAAGTATGCATGATGTATAAATGTAATCAAATTGATGTCAGAATAACAATATCCATCCCATTAATAGATGCAATGCACCATATGGACTCTGCGATTTCCCTAGGATTGCATATAACCTTATAAATAAAAGGATGATGAATTATAAAATATTAGAAAATGGACATGGGAAAGTTTGTAGAATCCATTTGGTAACTAGCATTGATGTGGAAAAAATATTGGAATGTAAGGATCAAGAGAATATTTAGGTTGAGGGCTATGTACCATTGTTGTTTCTTCATAAAAATGAGGACAAGAAGCTTTACGACTACCTATATCCTATTATATTAATGTCCAGGAGGGTTAGAGCATTATGTTATGCATCTTGTAGATGATGAGTAGTTTGGGAATGAACCTTTATTTGTCAAAGTGTGTGGGGCTCTATATGACCCTATGAATCTGACTAGTGGGTAGAATCTTATACAGAATGTGTTATATGGATGGTTATAGAAGTGTTGGGTTGCATGATCTCTCTCACTTGAGGAAAATCCATCGTGTCTTTATGTGTAATAGTAGGTTGGTACTGTGGTTGCATTGGGATGGGATGCTAATAAATTGTTTTTCCTTGATATAGTAGGGGTGTTGTGGATCTAAATTTTGTAGCATCTTATATGACTAGTGGAATTACGGTGTGAGGTGTACTTAGGGAAAGAGATAAAATGAACAACATAGGTGTTTATAGTAGGATTCATGAATTTTCTTTGGCAAGGCTATGATAGAGGAAAGAAAATGATTGGATAATATTAATGGGGGGTCGTGGGGATATAGGACAAGAGTTAGAGAGTGAGGTATCACTAAGGTAAGAAGTTGAGGAGGAGACTCAAACGGTCCAAAGCGGCTAGGAGGATGGTGAAAATAGTGAATCTTTCTTAGTGTGAGGTACAATATACAGAGATACATTTATGTAGGTTTACTAGTTGCATTTCTGCATTACGAGAGAGAGGCACTACATTAGAGGTGTTTTGGGGCGGGTTTCATATTGAAAGAGTTTATATGTGAGTTGATAAGTTTTTTCATCCATTTACTTTAGCGCTTTGAGGTGCATTTCCATTCTACCAAAAGGTACCCTTTGGGCCTTGAGGCTACCTATGATTTCACCTCCTAATAAAATATATGGATATAATTTATGGTGGATTGAATGCAACATAACTTATTGAGAGGTTAGATAAAGGAAGGTCAATGAAGGACATAGATATTCCACCTTTTCTTTTTAAAACTTGTGATTTCAGCCATATAGAATGCAACGCTTGCGTGATTGCTTGAGAATTATTAGGATTTGAATATATGTACAAAATTTGATGGCTTTGAAGATCAAATTAATTGATCTTGAAAGGAATCCACGCTAGTGTTTCAGTTCCCAAAGATTATAAGCACATATTGTGGCGACAAGAAAAGTGACTGAGATCGAGCCTTTGAGTCAATCCAAGTAGAGGGAATTCGTTTCACCCTATGTTGTGAAAATCAATCCATAAGAAATAATTTAACATGGGTTCAAAGAGTTTCAATCTAATTAGAATCACAGAATAGGAGTAATTACGGACCTGTAGTTTCCTGACCATATCATGTCAATGTGTTAGCATCTCATAGATTGATTCCCTTGGAGTGATGGTATGTAGCATTGGAATAGAGGATTCAATGTGATATGTACTCAATTGAGGATTAGGCATCCCTCTTTTGGATGAGGTATCACAATCTATAGAAAGGAAGACATGTAACGCAACAAAAACGTGTATAAAAGTTGTAAATCTAATAAAATATCAGAATTTCAGCAGCATTGTGTCTAAACTTTAGGTACAGTAATAAACCTGTGTTTCTTTATTTGTTTGTTGGAAATACTTGGTTTATATTCCAAAATAAGATATTGAAAAGAAATAAATGGAGTAAACTATTCCAGAGGGTAACATGGTATAGTAACTAATTCCTGTAACATCTTTATGATTTTTTGTAGAAACTAGAGGAAAGATATTTTCCCTTAACCATTGCAAGGATTAAAGATTTCAAATAGGATATGAGGATTTAAGGAATATTAGAAGGGCTACATGAACACTCTTTTCTATCATTTGGAATCAGAGTTGAAGAAATGAAAGCATGGTTGTATCATGCCTCCATCACTGTGTTTTACAGGTAGCATAAGTGTAGTGGGCTAGGAGAAAACTTATCAAGCCCTGTTTTTGGGTATAGAGAACTGACACATGAAGAATTCATTCCCTTCCTTGACATCACCTTTATTAATGGACATAAATGTGAAGTTTCAATGAAAATTACAAACCTAACTAGTAGAGAAATAACACAAAGCTTGCCAGAGAGAAAAAAGAAAGAATGAATTGTATTAATTGAATTAGTAGAGTTAATAATACATGATATATACACTACAAGTCTAATTTAATGCACCATAATAGTTATATAGAGAGATCTATACACTCACTAACACAAATTGAAGTAATCTTCCACCTAGTCCTAGTTAATTGGTCCATGCAATCATCAATTAACTGAATCACACATGTGGAAGAAAGATAAACTTAATGCATGCACATTATATGAACCTTCCTAGTTGGATGCATGTCAAATGCACCCTCTTTATGATTAAACTAAGGTGAATATGAAACTAAGTTAAAACCAAGTTTTCCACACATAAGTGTCGTCCACTAAGGTGTAACTAACTCTGAACTAAAGAGGGAAGGCTCCCTATTTTGTAGGAATATAAACCTTAGTAAAAGAATCACCTAGGTGAGTGTATAAAATCTCCAATACCCCCCTCAACACTACTAGGGTATAAATGATGAATGGGTACTAGAAACAAAGGCACTGTTATGTACCCATTGTACAATGCATATAAGAATTAACATTGAAAATAAAGGAAAGAGGGAAAACCTCATGGGAACCCCCCGCATAAAAGTACAATGTATAAAAAAACTATGTCCCAATGATCATAGTCTATCCTATGGATCTCCGAAAACCCCTTGGAAACCATACATTCTTGTACCTTATCACCAATGCATCTCCTACCTTCTTGGTCTTGTAGACCCATCTACATCTAAAAATGTTCTGGTCTGATAGAAGGCTTAACTATTTTTTCACTCTACAATGAATTTGAACAAAGAAAGGGGACTCAAGAAAGGCATTAAGAAACACCCATATTATTACTTACAAGGACAAGCGTAGAATAAATTTTCATCTTGTCCAACCGAAGCTATTCTATTTCTATTGTGGAAATAAGGTCTCCCGGGTATTGGCCACGGGGTCTAATCTTTCAGGTATCGGGAACTGACTGTTGCTTATGGCTATGTTTGTTGCTTCCATTAAACTATTGCTTTTTAACTGCCTACTTATCTCAAGATAAAAGGAGCAGTTTCACTACAATAGTTGGTGGAGATTAGTGTAATCTAAGTAGTTGTTAAAGCTGGTACTATTTAACTTTAGAGAGATGTAATATTGGAAAGAGTTCATTTATTTCTACCTAGCATGGACACTTATCGTGGAGTATCGGATCTAAACCTGATGAGATAGTTCAATCCAAGAGAAATCCAGTCTCCATTCTTTTCAAAATAAAAAGAGGCCTTAATATAGAGAGCACTTTAAGTTGTTCCAATAGCAATTAGTGCTATAGACCCTTTCTCTATCATGACTTCTAACGGACTAGTTGTTCAGAAGTAGTGCCTCTTCATAGTGCTCAATATACTTTATCTATATGACTAGTTCATTAATATTAGTAGCATTATATTTTCTCTTTATCTCTATTTAGTCTAGTGAAACTAGCTTATTTTCAACTTTCCTTAGTCCATAGAGTAGTATCTGTATAGTAGTCGTACTACTAGCTCTACTATTAGCTTCAGTCCATGCACTTACTTAGTTCCATGGCACATAGACTTTCTCTTTAGTCTTAGCCTTAGAACTAATTGGCACATCTAAAAAATGGATTTGGGATCGTGGAAGGGAAATTGTTTGTTCATATTGCATCATCCCAAGGAGCGAATATTTATCCTGAGAAGGTTCAAGAAATAAATACTATATTGTAGCCTAGCATAATTAAGCAGTGGAATCCTTATTTGGGAGAATCCATTTCCTCAGAAAATTCATTCCCAATTTTGTGGAATTGACCAAGCATATGACCATGATTTTTTAAAAGGATACTTATATCACATGTGATGATGAGGCCAAAGGGTCATTTTCTATAAGAAACAAGGCCCTGGGATAAGATCCAGTTATGACCATTCCTGACTACAATGTGGACTTCATGATATTCCCATTTTCTTCATAACACACTGTTGAGGCCTGAAAAATCGCAGGCGGCAACAGTAAGGGATTCTTCCCAATTAGCGTTCCCAACTAGCCCGCTGACTGTTTGGTATAGGGAATCCGTCCGGCTTACGGCCCGGCTACTGTAGGTCAAAGTAACAACAAAGGTTTACCGGTTGCAGCCCGGTCCACCGGAATTTGTATTTTGACTTAAAGGAATGATATGCATGTGTCTAATTAAATGCAGGCTGGCTTAAATGCAAGGGGTGGTCACAAAGTGATGCGCAGGTTCTTACCTCTCGTCTTATTCCCACAAGCAAACAAACCAGATATGAACAGAAATAACTAACTATCTAAACTATCCCTAGGGAGAGAGGCTATCATCTTAACTGAGCAATATAAAATCACATACGGTAAGAAAATCACAGACAGCTGATACTTTTCCCACAGCACATGAAAACTACAAATATTCAAATAACCAGTTAGCCGATCATTCTATAACAACAATTATTGCTCATAGTGCAAATGCATCCCAGAAAAGACTGCAAAAATAATTAACAAGAACTTAGATTCCAAACATCAAATATCCTTACAGCGCATGAAATATAGCTGAACACAGAAAAGTCCTTCTTCAGCATTATTCATTGAATAGCATTGGTACATTTCACTACTTCACTCTTTCCAGCAGACAAAATTGCAGTTTACTATGCAAAACGAAATAGTTCCTCTTACAAGTCAACAATTACAAATTTTTCTAAGGGAAAAAGCCCCCATTTCATCGGGCTTCCCATTATTTAAACAACAACTGATGTCCCCTGGGTTCCCTCGGCGCGTGACCTTTCAGCGCTCTCGGCGATTCAGTTTCTCTCCTAGCCGTTTCGTTTTCTTCAATCATTTGAATAAACATTTTACCCTCTGACAGTAACTGCTGAAATGCTTTAGTGGCACCTTTTTCATCCGTTTGGGTTGTCTCTTTTCTTGCCGCAGGCCACCTTCGTGACCCATGTGATTCTCCCTGCACGTAATTTATGTGCATTATCCACTAACTTGAGATATCGAACATCAAAATTTTATAACCCTAGTGAAAGATTCACAAAGAAATTGGCCTGGATTTACGGGCGAAAACTTATGAAGAGAAACGGCTGTCGGGTGGGCTAATAATCAGGCATCGGATGGGTAAGTTTCAGGGAGCCGCAACGGCGGGCGAGCACGGGAAAAGAGGAAGGGGAAAACGAGCGTCGTAGGTGATCGGGCGGCGGAGGAGAGTGGATCGGCGGGCCGACTACTCTGGCACCCGCAACGGCGGACGGGATGCAAGCTACGGACAGGCGATGGAAGCTGCAAAGGCGGTAGTTCGGGCGTCGGGTGAAACTCAAGTCGGGGCCCGACTTTATCTCCCCAGCCGCAACGTCGGGTGAATAGGAACTCTGGGGCAAGCGATTCACAACTCGAATCAGGCGCCGGAGAGAAGTGGGTCGGGCAGAGACTTTGTTCTGAGGGCCGCAACGGCGGGTGAGATAAGACTCTACTTCCTCCAAAAGAGGCCCGATCCAAAGAGAGAAAAACATCATAGCTAGAATTAACTTGCATCCTAAAAAAACGTCCTTTCCCCTGTTCATGCAAAATTTTCAAACTTTGACGGGTACCAGAAAAAATCGCACGACTCCAGCTAACTTGGACAAACACTTAAAAGTCGAGCAATCGACCTCAAACACGAGATAAGCTCCAAGACGCCAAACTTTCAACAGTGGGTTCGAGCTACTAATGACAAGGAGGGGTCCCTGAGTTTAAGTAAAAGACTAAAATTGGGGAAACAGGTTGCGGCAGCAACACACACCATAGTTTTTCTCTTGTTGCAGAAGAATGATGATAGCCATGAGAAAAAAACCCATTTATTTTTCAGTAAATCCCTAAGGAATGCAAAGATAAAATAGAAAATAATGGTGAAGCAAGCATATGCCTTGGTTAAGGCCTTGAATTCCTTCAAAAAATATATCTTGCATTCCCAAATCACTGCTTTTATGTCATGTGTTTCAATAAAAGATATGTTATGTCAACCAAAACTATATGGTAGATGGGGTAAGAGGATCACTAAGATCCAAGAATATTACATGATGATAAATCCTACCAAATTTATAAAAATACAAGGTATGGCCAAACTAATGGTTTAATCTAACTTAAAAGCAGTAGGAATCAATGCAATACAGGTCAGTTAAAAGAATGAAGTAGAAATAGAGAAATAGATATACATAAAGGATTGCTACCACCATTCCCAATGGTATCAAGACATACTATACTTTTTTATCACTAGCCTTTGTCCCCAAGGACTGGATAAATAAAAAAAAGGGTCTCTGAAGCTTAGAGCTACTAGATACTGTGTTGTGGGAATAGAGTTGCATTGGAAAAAGGTTGAGGGGCTATTAATCAAGTGCATATGAAGCTAGATATTAGAATTAGGAATGCATCGAGCGATCTATGGAGGGAACTTTGCAGCCAGTACTACAACTCAAAATATCCTCAACTTTTAGTATTATTCATAGAATGCAAATATAACTGATAAATTACATCCATAAACTCTTGTATATTCAAACTTGACTCTTTGTTTCTCTATAAGTTTTATAAGTTTCATATTACTTAGGATGGAAATCAGTTATAGAGAAATTTACTCTTAGTAGGTGAGTTATTCTCTTGGGAAACCTCTTTATGTCAAAGTGATAGTGGATCTCCTCGACCCTGCCGATACTTATTAATGAAGCTTCCCATCTTATTTTTATTTGATAATTTTCTATATCCTAGGGGATATAGGATGTTCCCTTTCCACACTTAGATTCTTTTCAGTTGTTCAAATTTCAGATTCTTTTCAGTTGTTCAAATTTCTATATCCTAGGGGATATAGGATGTTCCCTTTACACACTTAGATTCTTTTCAGTTGTTCAAATTTCTTCGTCGGGTAGCAATACCCTTACATTTTACTTAGAATCATCTTTTTAGTTCTAAGCACAATATAAATTATGTAAGATTACTTGGGAGAAGGAGAGGACCAGGTCCCGAATCCCTGTGGTGTATGGTGTTCAAAATTCCCATAACATATTAATGAAGTGGGTTCTCGCTAGTATCCTAATCAAATAAATTCCCCCTAAAAGATCATTTCATGGGGCTACTTCAATGTTACATATGCAGAAAAGAGCCAGTTAGACATAATTCCTAATAAAATTAGGAACTTAGGTGTGTTTAAAAAATTAATAAAATCCCAAGAGATTGCACAAGAGCTTATCCTTTACCACCTCATGGAGATTCCTTTCCAACATCATGGCCCTCTCAAAAAGATAAATGGTTTATTCATATTAGTTGACTTATCCATTCATTAACATGATCCCATCCCAAAATAAGAGAAGTCACCAGACAATCTCTCACATATGTCGAATTCAAACCCAGAGTGTGGAGGAATATAAGAAGGAGAAACAAACAAAGGAGAACAACTCCATTGTTGAACACATTCTTATTATATGAAGAAAGTAGTTAAAGGTATATGTTAAGACAATAACTATGGAGATATAAGTGGATTTTCCCGAGTTAATAGAGGAGCCTCTCATAGTAGTGGACCTGAAAACAACCAAGGAAAGTGAATCCATGGATATGAAAACAATATATCTAAAATATCTAGAATATACTCTTAGTTGAACAACTTAGCGAGCATGCAGATGATTGAGCAAGAGTAATATTGTTGGTTACTATGGGCAGACCCGGGTTTACTATATCAAAGCCCCTAGCTCACTAACCCTTTCGGCGACAGACCGCAGAGCGGCCTGAAGTCTCACTCGAAGTGATTCTAATGGGTTGGTCAAGGACTCAAGTGTCTTGACCAGGTTCTGTATGGCGTCCTGCTGTACCTCACAGCTCTTCTAGCCTACGAGGTCACTTTCTCTCTGCGATGCGCAACTTCCTCTTATGCGCAATGACTCTAGCCCTTATCGCATCGCCGTGCTCCGACCAACAGGCAACTCCCTCCTACGTGGGTTCTCAACCGCAGCGCACCACAGCTTCTCTGCTGGTGCGATATCGCCTCTCTGCGATATCCTACCATTGCGGCCCAGCGTACTGAGTGCTGCCTATGTTCGACTCACGGGTCGCAACACACAAAGCTACTTTCTCTGCGACTCTTAACAGTCCGGGATGAACATAGATAAACTCTTATACAAACTACTTAAGGAGTTCAACTTGCATTTATCTTCTATAGTGCTGTAAATTGAATAACGCATACATACATTAAACTGTAAACAAGGTTCATGAAATAATTGATAGATGCAACACATAAACACAACACATGAATCAATCACATAACACTGATTTTAACGTGGTTCACCTCCAAGATGGAAGTTACGTCCACAGAACTATGTTTCTCTATTATAGCTCAAGGGAAGCAAACACAGTTCTGCTACACCGCATATGCAGCTTGAGATCTTCTGGGTAACTGCGCACACAGCCTGGAGCCCTTCTCTCTTAGATCTCATTTCTATCTATTGGGGCTCTAACCCTAAGGGTCCTTAGCTTTGGTAACTCCACAGTTTTTGTGGAAGTGTAAGCGGAGTTACGACCTAAAAATAGTATTAGGGGTGTCGCGGGTGGGTCAAAACCCCTTTTTGTAAACTAACCCATGGTTTAAATCTAGGGTTAGGGTTTTGGGCGCCTATGGTTTAAGTCCATGGTTTTGTAACAGTGCACTATATAAATAGGCACTTATGTAAAGAAGTAGGGTTAGGTATTTAATGATTATCTTACGAAGCTATTGTAATGCGAAGATAAGAGATTGTATAAGGGTTTTGTAGGAAGGTTAAGTCCTAGCTATGTGCGTGGATGACCTCTGCAGCTGTGTACGCAGAGGCCTGCTGCTATGTGCATGGCTTTGAGGACTGAAGGGATCTGCAACTGAGTGTGCAGATCAGAACTGTTGTTTTAGTTGTAAAGAGATTGAATAAAACGTAGTTCTGTGGACGTAACCCCTACACTGGGGGTGAACCACGTTACATCTGGTGTTGTGCTTCATTTGTGTTGATTTGTTATTATATTTTATGCATTGCTAAGTAAATAACTGATAAAGTAAGATTGCTGTTAATAACTAGCTTCGCTGTGAATTCCCAGATAAGGGCTGTGCAAGTAACTGTTTGTTTATCTAACTGCGCAGTTACATACTTGATAATAGAAGCATTGTGTTATGTGATTATTCATAGTTAAAGACTAAAGGTATAGTAAGATTCTCTCTTCTGCTTGCAGAAACATGATTCTGCGGCACCCCATAGCTGTTTCAGGTGAGACTATAGCCTGTTCGTAGGTTGCTGCCGAAAGGGCCAACACTGTGGGTCTTTTGTTGGTGCGAAGTTAAAGGTAAAACCTGGGTCTGCCCAGTTAGCCCAATAAATTGGTTTCGTTGCCAGTTGAACTCAGTATCTGTTGAAGAGGGATCTACGTCGTACCTCGAGGGATATGTTTTGGCGGCCCTTTGTAAAAGAAATTGGTGATTGGATCGAAGAGACCTATTTGAATTTTGCAGAACAAGAAAATAAAGATCCCCGTCGTAGCGTGATTTTTTTTTGCAAAGGTACGTCTTTTCCGATGTTCATGAAATTTTATTTGGTACTATACACATAGAGTTGCACCAGTGGTTATCCAGGTTAACAGAAAGGAGGACTAACTTCCAAGAAAATCAGTTTCCTCCCTGGACCCCCACAAGAATCGCTACCCTGAAAAGAGTGAACAACGCGATCTCGCGAGCCGTGGATTTCTGGACTGCGCGAACTCTCGAAGCATTTGTGACAGAGTTCGCCATCGACACAAGTACCTCCTTTAGCAAAGATGAACGACAATTTTTCAAAGGACCAAGGGGTAAGTACTTGAACCTATTTAGTTTGAATATTAAAATACTATTGGCTGAAAAAGGAATCTTGCTTATAGAATCAAATTGTTAGATCTAGTATTGCTAACCTATGATTGGAAGTGATTGGGACTTCGACGAGCAAAGTGGTTTGCTGCGAAGCGGCAAAAGATATAAGAGAGATCTCGGCCCCTCTACTGAGTATACCCCTTTAAGCTCTGAAGCCTCTGAGTCCACCGAAGCCCCCTTTGTTAGAAACCCTCCTATAACTCTGCAGCAGAGACCTATTATCCCCGAGAACCTGTCGCAGTCTGAAAGTAACCCTATCCCGAGTATCCCTGTCGCAGGTCAGTCTTCCCCAGCTAGTTCAAACCCTTCCTCCCCCCCTAGATCCCAGATGGCCCATGTTCATGATGACATCAAACTACCGATTTTTAAAGGAACTGGGTCAGAAGATCCAGAACAGTTCTGGTTTCTATGCGAAGCTGTGTGGACCGCGAAGAACATTATGGACATAGATGTTCGACGAGCGCAGCTGATCACTTCTTTCAGAGACCGATCCCTAACTTGGTTTATGAATTTTGATAGCATGCAGAATCATGTCTTAGCTAACATCAAAGCAGCACTGATCTGAGAATTTAAGAAACCTAAATCAGAGTCGCAGTGCATCACTGAGTTAAAAGAGATTCAGCAGTGGCGAGGTGAATCTGTGTGGGACTTTGATCAGAGATTCAAAGTTCTGCTTGACCAAGTTAGCTTCACGATTGGACTAGCACAACATAAGGATTGGTTTATTGCAGCATTATTACCTCACATCAGAACCCCACTCATGCAACAGAAGGTTGCTAATCAGCAAGAAGCCTTAGAGATTGCTATAAAGCTTGAAACTGCACCTGTCGAAGACAATTCTGGCATAGCTCAAATTCAAGCGCAGCTCGCAGAGATGGATTTAGAGCTTCGCGACATGAAAAAAGGAAAATCCACCCGTGAAAAGGTGTGGTGTATACGTTGTCGAACAGAAGGCCACGACAAGGACCAGTGTCCGGCACTAAGAAACTATCTGAATACTGGCGCACCAAACCCGCTGAATCCTAGTGTTCTGTACTATGAGATCTGTCAAACTACTGGCCAGCATCGACCGAAAGACTGCTATCTGTTACAGAGGGATGTTCAAGTCCCGAAGAACCCTTACTGTAAGTTCTATAAGTTAGTAGGCCACAATGAAGATGAATGTCGTAGCTTCGACCTTATGAGGGAACAAACCTACGACGCTTATAGGGTCTACCCGGATGCACAAGGCAATGATGGATATGGTTACCGAGGTGGTCGAGGTAGCTTTAGAGGCTGTGGTCATGGTATGCCTGGAGGAGGTCGAGGTCAAGTTATTTGCTATAACTGCAATCAGGCAGGACATCTAGCTTGAGACTATCAAAACCCAACCACGACATCCCGATACTACAGAGCAGTCGATCATGTCATCGAGCAGTGGCTACAGTTGCTAGCTAAAATCCAAGAAAGAAACAGCAAACCTAGTCCGAGTGTCCAGTTGATTGCTGTCGAGCCACGACCAATCCCAGCTGTTAATGTTGTTACAAGAAGTGGAGCTACGATAGATGCTTAGTGTCAGGCAAGTAGCCTGACGAAGCTTGGTTCCTCAAGGCCATATAGAAGACTCCAGCTTTTGATGTTCGACGGGAAAAAGAAACTTTTTTGGAGGCCAGACAAGACTTTGCTGATCCATATTTACCAGCACCAAACAAGCAGCATCAGCAGCTGCAATCCCAGGAAGACTCACAAGGCCAAGTAAGTACTATGTCATCGTTTTTATAGAGTTGCATCAAATTGTTAAGAAATCGGAATGCCTTAAATGAATTACAAAAAGTTATTCAATCTTGTGAACCTCAGCAAAGCCCTGGTAAGGAAAAAGCTATCAGTAGAATTAGAAGGACTGGAAGAGAGATGAGACTACATGCTCAGGTAGGAGAGTATGACATGAAGGATATTATTTTAGATCTGGGTTCAGAAGTCAATATTTTAAGTAAGCAAACATGGGAACAAATGGGAAATCCCACCCTTTACTGGTCCCCTATCCAATTGAGATTAGCCAATCAGCAGAGGATTCTTCCTTTAGGAAGATTCCCTAGAGTACCAGTGGATATAGATGGAGTCAGTACTGTAGCAGATTTTGAAGTTATTGAGATCATTGATGACAGTAACCCCTATCCAGCTTTGCTAGGAATTGAGTGCGCAATAGATAGTGATGCAGTTATCAATATTAAAAAGAGACAAATGAATTTTGAAGGGAAGGGATTGAGAGCTATACTACCATTGGATCCTTCTCAAGGAGAAAGATATACAGAGCCAGTCAGAGAGGAAGATCAGGATATTCTGGACCACATCTATAACATCACAGCTAAGGAAGAAGATTATGTCGAGCCTAATGCTGAAGTTGTAATGGATTGGCAATGTCATAGGTCCTGCATGTCTGATTCAGATGATGGTCTAGAGAATTGGCAGAATCGACTATGTGAGCTACATGGCCATCGGTGCGCACGAATTACCAAATCTCTTAGATTCCTTAGTGCACAGGCTAGAGATTTGCCTACATATGATGGGTTGACAGACCCGGGAAAATTTATTGCGCAGTTCTCAGAACAAGTGCCAGAATCACAGAGAATGCAGACTCTGGAAGCAGCATTAAGAGCTACAGCAGTGAGATGGTGGAATGGCCACAGGAAGTACATTCATAGTTGGGAAGCTTGCCAGAAATTTCTACGCCTCAAATTCATAGACCAATCTCAAGAGGTACGAAGCAAGTTCAATGGGCAGAATATTCCTCAGGAACATTTGAAGCAATGTTATGCACCATGGGAACATGTACCTCACGAGGGAATTCCTGGAAGATGCCCGTGATGCGCAGGAAAAAGGTAGACCCTTTCATTATTCCTGGCTATTAATAATTATTGCATTAGTTGGGTGGAAAGAACCCATTGAGGCTCAGTTCGTGGAGGCACCCCCAAGCATGCCGGGTGAAGTAAGGTACGCATCCCTCTGGATGTTGCCGAACAAGGCATCTCAGCAGATGATGAACATTGTGTTCGCCTTTTATGGCATGAGTATACATTACGAAATCTTGTGAACACCACGGCTTACCAATGAGTTGTTCTCTCAATATGAGGGCGCTGCGAACTTCAGTGAAGACATGCATCATGTTTTCATTCAAGCCCGTGCAGATCCAACACATCAATGGTTTAAGTTACCATATGTAGTAACCAAAGCAGACATCCTGGGCATAGTTCAACAGAGGCCGACTGACTGGTTGAAATATGCAGGAAAAAATCCCACCATTCCAGTTCCCCCAGTTACCAATATGGGCACAGGTACCAGTCAGACGCAGCAACAAAACCCACCAGAAGACAGCGAAGACCCAAGTGACTCGCAGCAAGATGGAGACGACCAGGGTGGAGATAGCGAACATGAAGAAGAGGATGAGGAGTTGGTCAACACCCTATTAGATCTTAATCGATCAGCTAAGCACAAATCACCAGAGGTAGAGGAGGTAACCAAGCCTCAGTCCCACAAGAAGACAAAGGCGTCGAAGGACAAAAATCTAGACGAAGGAGTCACTGTGACACTGGAAGAGCTTGAGCAAGATCTCGAAAAATCTACTAAAACACTAACTCAAAAGTGGTCACACTTCCCAGATGTGCATCTTGATGCGCTCATGGGCGTAGCAAACAGGGTGTCAGAGCTGAAAGAGTTAGCAACAAAATCAGCGACCAATATCACGACAAGTAGTACCCCAGCACCCGCGCAGCAGGATATGAGGCAATGGCCAACCAGGGATAATAAGGGCCAGGTGTCAAGCGCAGCTCTAATACTGCCTGATGCAGATTCCGGGTCGCAGATGAGTATGATAGTTGGGGTCGATTACACCAAGCTGTCTATGATAGAATTGCACCTTTGCCAGTTAGCCATCACGAAGGAGATACATGCACGAGATCGCTATTCTCAGAGCCAGATGGAGGACACCATGAAGCAAAGACAGAATCTCGCAGCAAGGCTGGAAAAAGTTGTGCAAAGAAAGAAAGAGGCTGAACATAAAAGAGATACACTAGTGTGAGTGCTGGATGAGGCATGTTGGAGTCTTCCTGACTTCGACATCCAGGACGAAGAGGAACCAGAGCAAAGAATTGCCAAGCTGAGAGACTAAGCCCAACAGTCTCGCAGTGAAATTGAAAAGTTAAAAACAGAACACCAGAGTCAGATCGCGGAGCTTCAACTTTGCATTCCTCCAGAGACTCCACCTGAGGTCCAAGAACAGTGCCACAGGGATATCCAGGCCTCAGCAGCAAAAATATCAGATATTATGGGTAGCGCAGCAAAGCTACTGGAAGACAGTATCAAAGCATGGGTGAACCTACAGGACCACCCAGATATAGGTAACGTACAAGAAACCATCACTCTGTGACAGGCAGAACTGGATACAGTCAGAGCAGAAATTAAGACGCTGCCTCCTATGCAGAAAATGGCTAAGGTGAAGCGAAGCAAGGAAGTCCAGCAGGAAATTAAGTCCTGCAGGATGAAGGTAACACTACTGGAAAATTCGCTGCAGCCACTTGTTGATGAAGCATTGGAATTGAGCAATGCTGTGGAGAGTCAGCTCAAAGTTTTGAAGACCTATGATACTTTTGTGCAGGAAAAGGCTAATGAAGTATCATCCTCAGTGTTACAAGAATTGGTGGAAAAAGAGAAAGTAGTTGATGACATTATACACAACCTCAAAAATCGTTTCCATATCCTTGCAAAGAATATTCTCCCACCAGAAGAGTCGTAGAGTGCCCCAGGACGGGCCACAAGTGAGTCTTAGGGGCCTGTTGGGGCTCCGACCCTAAGGGTCCTTAGCTTTGGTAACTCTGCGGTTTTTGTGGAAGTGTAAGCGGAGTTACGACCTAAAAATAGTCTTAGGGGTATTGCGGGTGGGTCGAAACCCCTTTTTGTAAATTAACCCATGGTTTAAATCCAGGGTTAGGGTTTTGGGCGCCCATGGTTTAAGTCCATGGTTTTGTAACAGTGCGTTATATAAATAGGCACTTATGTAAAGAAGTAGGGTTAGGTCTTTAATGATTATCTTACGAAGCTATTGTAATGTGAAGATAAGAGATTGTATAAGGGTTTTGTAAGAAGGTTAAGTCCCAGCTGTGTGCGTGGACGACCTCTACAGCTGTGTGCGCAGAGGGGTTTTGGTGAAAAGGAAGATCTGCAGCTATGTGCGCAGAGGCCTGCTGCTGTGTGCACAGCTTTGAGGACTAAAGGGATCTGCAGTTGAGTGCGTAGATCAGAACTGTCGTTTTAGTTGTAAAGAGATCGAATAAAATGCAGTTCTATGGACGTAACCCCTACACTGGGGGTGAACCACGTTACATCTGGTGTTGTGGTTCATTTGTGTTGATTTGTTATTATATTTTATGCATTGCTAAGTAAATAACTGATAAAGTAAGATTGTTGTTAATAACTAGCTTCGCTGTGAATTCCCAGATAAGGGTTGTGCAAGTAACTGTTTGTTTATCTAACTGCAAAGTTACATACTTGATAATAGAAGCATTGTGTTATGTGATTATTCATAGTTAAATACTAAAGGTACAGTAAGATTCTCTCTTCTTCTTGTAGAAACCTGATTCTGCGGCACCCCATAGCTGTTTCGGGTGAGACTGTATCCTGTTCGCAAGCTGCTGCCGAAAGGGCCAACACTGTGGGTCTTTTGTTGTTGCAAAGTTAAAGGTAAAACCTAGGTATGCCCAGTTAGCCCAACACTCTCTCTCTATATTGCCTCTCTTACAATATATTATTCCCTCTCTCTCTATCAATCCCTGCGGATTGTTACATGCATGCTCTATGAGTCGGCTACTGGTTCAGTAAGATAACTACAGCTAATAACAGAACCAGAGCTCGACTTCTACATAGACTAACAGTGTCTAAAATTGTCTAACTGCAAAACATGCCAATTATCTAACTAGCTAACCAACTAACTGACCAACCCACAAAACAACCAACCAACCAACCCTTTTACAATACAAAATATATCCCTTTATAGGCAACCCGAAGGTCTCGCCATTACAACACTGTGGGCATGTCCCAACAGTAAACCCAAGACCCTAATTGGTAACAGACGACGTATGTGTACTTGAGGTAGCCGCTTTCTGTCACACCACTGCTCTCTGCAGTCTTCCATGCTTCCCAGCGCTGACCATTGGTACCGGCGCTGCTTCCTTCTTCTGTCTTTCGTCTTCAATACCTCGGCCTCGTTGTTCCTTTTCCTTTATGAGGGTAGATGAGCCCTCCTATCTTCGCCACTGCCTTCAATGCAGTGGGTGAGCTCTCTCTTCTCAACTGCTCAGGTACTGTCGTCTTCTCTGATTTCTCTGTCCAACATTAATGGTTTCCAGCTCTGCTCTGCAGCTAGAAACGTGCTACGGCGTCGTAGCTCTACCTTATATTCTCTTCTCCGCCAAAACTGTCTATCCACTAAACTAGCAGCTTCTTCTGTAGCTGTGGGACCCTGCTCCAACAATCCCCTAGCACTTACTTGTGGCTCGCCCCCGAGCCACTACCAGCGGGCTTCTCCTGCTGTAGCTTCACCTTGGCTTTCTGTGAAGTCCATTGAAACTTGTCCCAAAGTCCTGCAACTTCGTTCTGCATCGCTGCGACACGCTCTTGTGCCAAGTCAAGCATAGCTTGACTAATACTGGAATCCTCTGCTAACTTGTATGGCCAGGTTAATTACTGATCTTGTAACTTCCTTTGGTCGAACCTTGGTTAACAGTCTGCCTACAAGCAGACTGGCTGTAAATCTGAGTGTATCGTTTGTTAAGCTTGCGATATCATAAGCCCGTCCTCCTCTCTGTAGCTGATACTTTGTAACTAGGGCTGGTGGTAGCTTGGAATCCTTAGTATTCCCTGTTGTCTGTATCTCGGGGTCTTTAACAGTCTTGGACAGCCCGGTGATGCAATGTATCAGGTCGACGTTCAGGTCGACCCTGTTACATAGCCAGAGGTAACCTCCATGTACACACGACAGTAGTACATGCACCATGACATTAACCTCTGCACCTCATCCAAAATGAGGTAGTCTCAACAAATTGAGCAGACCTGAGTGCTCAAGAATCTAGACATGTTCCATGGGAACATATTCATCTCTACCTATCCTTGGGTTCTTCTAAATCGTAAGATACTGATCTGGGTGGAACTGCGGATATGTCTTACCGTCACCCTACAAATTTAACAACAGTAGCATACCCTACTAGATCTCCATTTTCCTTTACTCGATAATCAATCGGTGGTATGGGAACAGTAAACTTAGCATTCTTGGGAATTTTTACCTCTGGTGCGCCTTCAACTCATGGCATAATATAGTCTGGTGCGCTATGAACTTCTTCCTCCTGCTCCGAACTGGATCCTTCTATTACTTGAGATTGTCTCCTCGTCTGTGGTGGCTGTCTGGTCTGTGATGAACTCGACGGGATACTCTTAGATGGCGTCGTCATAGGAGGTGTAAGGACAATATGCTCTAACCTTTCCAAAATCGCTTCTAGAGGTTCCTCCTCGGACAGAACCCACTCGGTGTAAAACGCTGGACGTGCAATGGCTGCAATTTCTAGAAATCACAGCACTCGGTAATGAAATTAACTCTGCACAGGGGAAACTTAACAATGCACTCTATAGCTCTTGAATTCTTGCAAATGTAACCCTCTCAAATGAATAATTCCTACTTTTATGCTGAAGACGATAATCCCAGACGCAACGGTCATCTAGGCTAAACCCATTGGTCATAATAATTGCAAGGACGAGACCACACCCGTTATCCGATCCTCCATAAATGCTAAAATTCGATCAAATTTCCCTCGAAACGTGTGTGTGCAGGCGTCGTTCTTGTCGAAGATTTCCCAAATATGGACAATTAATTATGCTACTGCCGAATCTACGCTAAGATATACCGGTCATTTCCTCATTAACTGCGTATCAGAGGGCGACTTGACTAGCCCTCTGTTTCCTTGCGAAAGAAGGTACGTGGCATGGAGAGACATCGCACTGCCGCGATGCTACACTGCATCACCTGCTCAAAACAATACTCGAGTGTTTTTTTTTGTTATTTTTTTTTTCCGCAAGCCGCTTAAGACTTGCGCAAAATGAACCGTCCTTATGCGATTCCATATACTTAAAATACCTGCCGGTGTAGACTAATTCCCGATGCGATGCCTCCTTTCAACTACACTGGACATCTGCACTTCTTAAATCTGTCTAAGCTAGGGCTGAGAGGTGGGGTGGATATCACTATAGAGCTTAAGCCTACTGCCATTAATCAATGTGGGAAGAAGCTCCCCATCCAGATTTCTGAGCTGAACGGCACCTCCCTCTGTAACTTGTTGTATCTGATATGGCCCCATCCAATGTGTCTTGAAATTCCCTAGAAACTTAATAAACTTACTGTCGTAGAGGAGTACTGGGTCTCGGATCTGAAGAATCTTACTCTTAATGTTTCTGTCATGCCAAGCTTTTTCTCATGCCTTCTGCACTTTCTGATGGAACCCGGCGATGAATTTGTCTTCCTCTAAGGCAAGCAGCTGCGCTAGCCTTTCATCCACTCTGTCAGTATCAGTCAACCCAGTGATCTGAGCAATTCTTAAGCTGGGAAGAATACACTCCATAGGCATAACAACCTCATGTCCATACACCAAGCTAAAAGGTGTGTGTCCTGTAAGTTTCTTGCATGTGGTCCTATACGCCCATAATACAGCATTAACTATGAGGTCCCAATCATTCATTTGGCTGTTGCAGATCTTAGTAAGAGCATTTTCTAAAATTTTGTTAAAGGCCTCCACCGTACCATTAGCTTGCGGATGGTAGGGCGTGATCTTATGGTGCTGAATCTGGAATTCTTCTGTCAAGGCCTCAATGGTATGGTTCAAGAAATGTGTGCCTTGATCGCTCATCAAAATTATTGGGCACCCAAATCTACTGATGATGTTCTAAAAAAGGAACTGTGCAGCTGTAGCAGCATCACAATTTCTTATTGCTTTGGCCTCTGCCCACCTGGCGAGGTACTATGTTCCAGTGATGATATATCTCACACTAGTTCGTTTTCCTGGTGGGTTGATAGGACCCACAAAGTCTATAGCCCACTTGTCAAATGCGCGCAGCATAACCTACGATCGCAGCGGCATTTCATCACGTCGTGAAGTTTTTCCTACCCTCTGGCAGATATCGCAGCATCTGCAAAAGTCCTTAGTGTCTTTGTGTATCGTAGGCCACCATAATCCTGCAGCTAGGATTTTCTGCGCAGTCGGCTTTCCTGCGAAATGACCTCCTGCGGTTCCTAAATGTGCCTCTCTGATGATATCCTCTTTTTCATGCGGCATCACAAATCTATGCAGGACTTCATCTGGACCTAACTTGTATAAATGTCCTACGATCAAGGTGAAGTCTGCTGCTTTAACAACCAACTGCTTCTTTTGCTGCTTAGTAAACTCATCAGGTGCTAATCCTATGGTGAGAAAGTGAATGATATCAGCATAGTACTCCTCTGTGATCTAGATAGAAAACAACTGCGCGTCTAGCAAATTGTCCTCTAGGTTACTTGGCTCTTCTCCTAAGTCTATGCGTGATAGATGATCAGGTCCGGCATTCAATCTTCCTGGTTTCACAATGATTTCAAAATCGTACTCCTGAAAGAGGAGTAACCATCTGCAGATTCTCCCCCCTAACACTGGCTTATTGACCAGATACTTCAATGCGGAATGGTCAGTAAACATCTTGAACAAGGCACCCAGTAGGTAGTGCCTGAACTTCTGTAGAGCATACACCATAGCTAAGCCTTCTCTTTCTGTCGTGGTGTAGTTCTTTTCTGCTGTCGATAGCTTTCTGCTGAAGTATGCGATTGGATGATCGATACCTCCTTCTCCTGGTTGCATTAAAACAACCCCTAGTGCGATGCCCGACGCATCCACATGTACATGAAATGGCTTAGTCCAATCTGGAAATACCAAGATGGGCGCTGTAACCATCTTCTCTTTAAGTGTGTCTAGGCTTTGCTGGCATTCCTCATTCCATAGGAATTTTGTATCTTTCTTTAACAGTTTTTCCATTGGCGCTGTAATCTTTGCGTAGCCTTTGATGAATTTTTTGTAGTACCCGGTATGACCAAGTACTCTCCTTATTTACTTGACTGAGTTGGGTGCCGAAAGATTTACAATGATGGCAATCTTTGCGGGATCTACCATCAAGCCTTGCCTGCAAACAATGTGACCCGACAAGATACCGAATGGCGCACAAAATATACATTTCTTCAAGTTTAGAGAAATCTGGTACTGCCTACATTTCTCTAACATCAGTCTCAAATATCCTATGTGCTTGTCAATTAGTCCAAATACAGTCCAATCATCGAAATAAACTTCTAGGAATTTATGGATGTATTCTTTAAATACAGCAACTACTACTCTAGAAAAGATAGTTGGTGCATTATTAAGACCAAAGGGCATTATCGTATACTGGAATGAGCCCCATTCTATTGCAAAGGTGGTCTTAGATCAATCTTCTGGGTGGATTTTGATCTAGTGATAGCCTGAAAAGCCATCAGTGAAGGAATAGACCTCCTGTCCTCCCACGTTGTCTAGCACTTCATCAGTGAACGGTGTCGGGAATGGATCATGAAGCGATGCATCGTTGAGTTTACGCAGATCGACACAGATCTTGATGTCTCCTTTGGTTTTCTTTTCTTGCATGAACATGGGACTAACCCATTCACTTTCTTCTACGGGATCAATGATGCCTGCTGCTAGCATCTTATCGATCTCATCCTTGACTTTTTCTTTATAGCGCGGATTTAATCTGTAAGGACGCTACTTAACTGGTCTGGCATCCTCCTTCAATGGTATCCTCATTACTCTTAGGTCACCAACTATTCCCTTCATCTTTGTGAACTTGGTGGGAAATAGGTCCTGGTAGTCATGTAACAAATATGCAATTTGTCCGACTGTTTCATCGTTCCAATAGTCTCCAATAAAGGAAAACTTTGGTTCTGTGTCTGTGCCAATATTGATCTTTTTAATCTTGATGGGCTTTGTGATTGCTGGAATTTCTAGCTGTGGTCCCTCAACATCACAAGTCCCTTCTGACTCCGGAACGTTGATGTTGCGAGGATCCTCATCCTCATCTTCTAGTTCTGCTACGAAGTTATAGCACTCGAGCGCATCTTCTAACTAGATGGCCCACTCTGGTTGAGTATGTACTGATAAGGTACAATCCTCAAATATCTTGATCTTTATTATATCTAAGGCCTATTCAACACTTGGATACTCAGATTCAAAAGTGAAGGTGAGTAGAAAGTTGTCTATCATAAGTGGCCATGTAGTCGCTCCCTTGCGCAATTCAGTCTCTGTGTACCAGTTCCTTGGAACTGTGTCCAAAGTGTGAATGAATTGGTGAACCCATTCATCCTTGGGAATGTCCGACCAACTCTGTTCACATGTCTGAATATGTGACCTAGGGTCACTCTGTCCTGTATATTTCTGCTGGACATACTCTCTGTCAGTAGAGAATCTGATCGCAAGCAATCTCTTAAGATCCTCCCATGATGCAATATTCTCTTTGTGTGCATACCACCATCTTGCAGGTGTGGCTCGTACTGCAAGGTCCATAGCTACGATCCTCTGCTCGTGAGGAGTTTGTTGTTCAAACTGTGTGAGGAAGTCCTGGACATCTGTTAGACCATCAACTGATGGAATCTCGTTGATCTCTGCGCCAATCGATCGCAGTGACTTAGTTATGCACGCACATCTGCGCGCTGAGACTTCGTGAAGTCTGTTCTGCCAGTTCTCTAGACCAACATCCGAATCCGATGCGCATGATCTGTCACATCGCCAACTAATGTTCCCTTCTGTGGTTGGATTGATGTAGTTGCTCTGGTTCTCAGTCATATGATAGAGACTCTCCATGTTACATGCCTCTTCCTCAGCTCGAATAGGTTCAATATATCTAAGACCCTGAAAAGGATCCAACGGTGTGATGACCCGGATCTGCGCATCCTCAAAGGTCATTTGTTTTCTCTTTAGGTCGATAACGGCCATGTTACTGATCGCCTAATCGATGCCTAGTAGTGTTGGATATGGTCTACTATCTTCGATGATTTCTATAACTTTAAAGTCCGCGAACCTGTGAACTCCGTCAATGTCAACTGGCACCTGCGGTAATCGACCCAACGGCGATACCCGCTGCTGATTAGCTAATCTCAGATGGATAGGTGATCTGACTAACTTAG
The DNA here is from genome assembly GCA_001517045.1 of Pseudotsuga menziesii. Lineage (NCBI taxonomy): Eukaryota > Viridiplantae > Streptophyta > Pinopsida > Pinales > Pinaceae > Pseudotsuga > Pseudotsuga menziesii. Next base: position 79,777 of record LPNX011158799.1, on the reverse strand, counting down.
GGCTACCCATCTACTCCCATGTCTGCTTAGTCAGAACATTTACGTCTGATCCTAGATCTAGGATTACCTCATCCATTTCGAATTCTCCAACATGTGCTGTGAGTCGCATCTCTCTCCCTGTTCTTGTGTGTCCCATAATGCTATGAACAACGCATTGTGCACTGCTCGTGGAAGAATATGGATGACACTGGTCTATGATGCGATGAAGTTCTCTGATCACTTTCTCATTTCTCACGAGTTTTAAACAGCTCTGCAGGAAGGATTGTACACTTCCTGCCAACTCATCCTCATCGCATGTGCCCGATGTGGTAGCCTGCGGTGTCTGTACAGGGCTAACACCACAAGGTGCTTGCTACGGTACACCCCTAGACAGCAGTACCTGCGATCCTGATTGCGTAGGGTCATCAAAGAAATTCTTAGCTTCCTGAAATGTCTGTTTATTCTTCTGTAGGTCAAGTGGTGTTGCTTTGTTAGGAGCTCTATGCACCCACTCCTGACCCGTGTTTTTTTCAGTCTCCTGCAATGTCCCACTGGTGGAAACACCACTGCGATTCACAATATTGACTCTTGGTTCTGGCTCTTCCAGCTCAGCAGCAATAAGCTGGATGTTCTGGTGTACTACTGGCTTAGGTTCTCTGATCTTAGCTATCAAGGTAGGACATTCTTCTATAGCATGATCGTAAGATTTGCAATAGCTACATGTGGTAGTGGGGCTCTGACAGTCCCTAGCATAATGTCCTACAACTCCACAGTTGTAACAAGTGACTGGTCCGTGACCATGGCCAAAGCCTTCTCCACGGCCAAATCCTCCTCCTCATCCTTGTCCTCTGTATCCTCCTCCACGGCCTCCATAAGCCGGATCGTGCTGTGGTCCTGCTGCTAGACCCTGTGTTTCTGATTGGACTCTGTACATGTCTTGCTTGATCCTGACCATGAGATCATAGGCTCGGCAATTATGTTCATCATGGCCTATAGACTTGCAGAAGATGCACTATAGTTTCTTAGGTGTCTGCACGTACTTCTGAAGTAGAGGGAAATGGTGAGGTAGATGTCCTCGTGTTTTGCATATTTCACACCATGGCCCGTGGGTCTGTGGTAAGGGGCTAGGAGCCCTTGTCGCTAGATATTCTACAAAAACTGGACAGTCGTCTTTAGTATGGCGTTGTGCTTTACATCTTACGCACCATATGTCTTGCGCAACCTCTTTCCCTTTTTTAAGCTCATGCATCTGTAGTGTGAGATTAGCCAACTGGGTTTGTAGAGTTGCCATGCCTGTGCTAGTCTCAGCTAGAGATGAAGCCTCTAGTTTCATTGCCATCTCCAACGCGTCATCCTACATCTGGAGTTTCTACTGCATTAACGACAGTCTAATGTGAGGGAGAAGCGCTGCAATAAACCAATCCTTATGCTGCTCCGGCACAAACTCAAAACTGAATTGGTCTATTAGTGCTTTGAATTTCTGATCAAAGTCCCACACTGACTCTGTAGGTAACTGCTTGATGTCTTTGAGCTCTGTAATGAAATGTGACTCAGACTTAGGTTTCTTAAACTCTTTAATCATGGCGGTCTTGACCTGGACAAGTGTTCTGGGTACTGTGGTATATTTTATATACCATGTTAAGGCTCGATCTCTTAGTGTGGTGACCAACTGTACAAGTTTAAGGTTATCGTCATTGATTGCTTTAATGGTCCACATGGATTCACATAGAAACCAATGCTGTTCTGGGTCCTCTGCTCCTGTACCCTTAAAGATAGGTAGCTTCATATCATCCCCCATTCTATTTCTACGTGGTGGATGTTGATTTCCTGTGTTACTACCACTCGGTGGTGTAGGTGGAGGTGATGTAGCGGTGGTAGGTACTGTATGTGAGCTACTGGATGGAGTTCCTACGGGATTATTCTGTCTGTGGTACTATGACTCTATTGTCTAGTACTATCTGAACTGTCTTCAAATATGGGAGAGATGAAATCTACTTTATATTTCTTTCCACTACGTGTTTGTCCAATGTCATCAAAGTCACTTTCAAAGTCTTGTGACATTACTATATTTACTTATTCATCTGAAACTAGATCCATTGTTCCTTTTTCATGTAATAGCATCTTAATGGACAAGTTTAGAGATCTTAGGTACTTACCATGATAGCGTTTGAAGAAGTACCGCTCAGCCTCGCTGAAGCTTTTTCTCTGGTCAACTGCAAACTCTATGACGAAGCCTTCTAGCACACTGGTAAGCTAGAAGTCTACTATCCTCGTGAGGGGATTATCAAGGTTCTCCACGTTCTGAATCAGCTTCGGTGTCCAGACAATGTTTCTTTTCTTCTTGAATATGCTTGTATCAGTCAGCTTTGATAACCAGTCGTAAAGCTTGTTTCCAAAGGTTGCAAAAAATATCGCATGGATGTCTGTGAGGATAAGTTTTTGTAACCAGGCCTCTATATTCAGTTTAGGACTCCTGTTCTCTCGTTCGGAAAATTATTTCAAGTTAGACCAAACCCACTCGTTGAGTTCATCTCTAGTAGGGCACCACCAGAACATCAATGCTCAGTTTTTTCAAAACCGGCAACGAAACCATTTGTTGGTTACTATGGGCAGACCCGGGTTTACTATATCAAACCAACAACACCCCTAGCTCACTGGCCCTTTCGGCGACAGACCGCAGAGCGGCCTGAAGTCTCACCCGAAGTGATTCTAATGGGTTGGTCAAGGACTCAAGTGTCTTGACCAGGTTTTGTATGGCGTCCTGTTGTACCTTGCAGCTCTTCTAGCATGCGAGTTCTCTTTCTCTCTGCGATGCGCAAATTCCTCTTACGCGTAGCGACTCTAGCCCTTATCGCATCGCTGCGTTCCGACCAATAGGCAACTCCCTCCTACACAAGCTCTCAACCGCAGCACACCACAGCTTCTCTGCTGGTGCGATATCGCCTCTCTGCGATATCCTACCGTTGCGGCCCAGCATACTGAGTGCTGCCTGTGTCCGACTCATAGGTTGCAACACACAAAGCTACTTTCTCTGCGACTCTTAACAGTCCGGGATGAACATAGATAAACTCTTATACAAACTACTTAAGGAGTTCAACTTGCATTTATCTTCTATAGTGCTGTAAACTGAATAATGCATAAATGCATTAAACTGTAAACAGGGTTCATGAAATAACTGATAGATGCAACACATAAACAAAACACATGAATCAATCACATAACACTGATTTTAACGTGGTTCACCTCCAAGATGGAAGTTATGTCCACAGAACTGTGTTTCTCTATTATAGCTCAAGAGAAGAAAACACAGTTCTGTTGCACCGCATATGCAGCTTGAGATCTTCTGGGTAACTCTGCACATAGCCTGAAGCCCTTCTCTCTTAGATCTCATTTCTATCTCTCTATATTGCCTCTCTTACAATATAGTCTTCCCTCTCTCTCTATCAATCCCTGTGGATTTTTACATACATTCTCTATGAGACGGCTACTGGTTCAGTAAGATAACTACAGCTAATAACATAACCGGAGCTCAGCTTCTACAAATACTAACAATGTCTAAAATTGTCTAACTACCCAACATGCCAATTATCTAACTAGCTAACCAACTATCTGACCAACCCACAAAACAACCAACCAACCAACCCTTTTACAATACAAAATATATCCCTTTATAGGCAGCCTGAAGGTCTCACCATTACAACACTGTGGGCTTGTCCCAACAGTAAACCCAAAACCCTAATTGGTGACAGACGACGTATGTGTACTTGAGGTAGCCGCTTTCCGTCACACCACTGCTCTCTGCAGTCTTTCATGCTTCCCAGCGCTGACCATGGGTACCGGCGCTGCTTCCTTCTTCTGTCCTTCGTCTTCAATACCTCGGCCTCGTTGCTCCTTTTCCTTTATGAGGGTAGCTGAGCCCTCCTATCTTCGCCGCTGCCTTCAATGCAGTGGGTGAGCTCTCTCTTCTTAGCCGCTCAGGTACTGTCGTCTTCCCTGACTTCTCTGTCCAACATTAATGGTTTCCAGCTCTACTCAACATCTAGAAACGTGCTACGACGTCATAGCTCTAGCTTATCTTCTCTTCTCCGCAAAACTGTCTATCCGCTAAACTGGCTTCTTCTTCTATAGCTGCGGGACCCTGCTCCAACAAATATGATTATGGGTAAAGTAAGAGAAATTTAACAAATGGTTTTGTACCATGTTTCCTTCAACACTTAATCCTTTTATTAGAATACACAGAGGGAGTAGAATGCAAGATCAATACATGTATATTTTATAGAGAGGCATATGTGTTAAAGAGAAGTTACTACATGGTAAACAAGATTGAGGAATACAATAAGGACACCGTCTTGAGTGAAAAAATTCTTGTTGAAACATGAGCTCATCCTCTATTGTTCGACAAAGAAATCACAATTATCTTTCATAAAGATGACAAGAACTAGGATAGAAGCTATGCATGAGGAGATGGAACAATGATGGATAAAGAACTATTCTCAAGAGGAACAGATCCAAGCAAGGGAGAGTGAGTCCCAACTATATAAAAATTGACAATGTATTCATTTCTTTATGAAATGTTTATTTCATATGGATCTCCTTCGGATCCCACAATAACCTGGATACCAAGATGGAAACAGATTAAATATGGTGTATAGTACGAGTTAAATGGATAATATCACCAACAAGTTTGTTGTACATAGTAGCATTTCATTTTTTAGAATAAAATTCCTTAGTAATATAAACATTAGGTAAAAATGATGTGAATAGATAGCTTATCACTAAAGGGTGGATTAGATGGTCCATCAACCATCCCTCCAATACTTTCTTGGTTGATATCAACTTGTTAGCAAAAACCAAGCCAACAAACTTGACTTACTGCTCAGTTATAAAAAATTCAAGCCAACCTCTTTTTCTTTTTACTTGTCAGGTGAAACTTTTCTAACTTTGAGTAGACAAGTATACCAATATGGTTGGATCTAGCTCTTTTACCTTTACAAGTTCTTACTTGTCAATCTTACCAACAGGTTTTACTTCGAAAAGTTGACTTCGACAACTTGTCGATTTTACTAGAAAATTTTACTTGGACTCACTTGCTCAACTGATTTGTTTTTAGTCCAAACTTACAAATGATATTTCTTAGTCCAAAATACTTAAGAAATTACAAATGTTTTTCACCCACCATTAATATGAAGTAAAAACCAACACAACAACAATTCTACAGAATTACAAAAACATATAGCCAAACATTAAGGAGACTTTTGTCGACCACTCTGCTGTAAAACCTGGAACTTTCACTGGGTGAGAAATTTATGGATTCTTTTATATTTCACTGAAACTATAATTGTAAACAACATTTACTTAGGTAAATCTGGAAAGAATGTGTGTCTAAATAAACATGCATTTCAAACATAAACTATTTGATATATATATAACTTGTCGAGACATAACAAAGAACTATATTGTCATAAATGCAAACTTGAAATTCACAAAGATGTTTAACCTTTTACAAAACTTTGGTTCTTGACATCTTCAAACAGATAGAATCTTAATCTTCGATACAATTCTTTCTTCACTCTCTTCTATCCTCTTCACTCTCTCTCGCTTTCTCTACTTGTCTATTGTGTCTTACTTGATTTACAATCTTCTTCTTATATTTATATAAAAACTAGAATTGCTTCTTTGTGAATCTACAGACTTGACATTAATGACTGTAATAACTATCTACCTACAAAATTGGCTTCAGAAATTAATTCAATTGGTTTACATTGTCGAATCATGAACTCTTCACTCTTGTCAAACTGGCCGACAAGATATGCACTGATACAGACTCTGGCAGAGTCGCCTAAGCTCTAATACGGATATGCAAGTAATTAATATTTCCAACACTCCCCCTTAATTATGAGCATATGGGGATTTTTTTTTAAACAAAATTTACAAAATGTTTCAGATCTTAGACTTGCTCTCTGCATGACAGAGTTCACTTTGCAGAACTTGTCATTCAAAGTTAACTACATAGATACTGAAATGTATCCCTTGCCAATGGTTTTTTAAAGATGTATGCAAGTTGATCTTCAGACCTGCAAAATTATAAACATATTTCTTTGTTGTTCACCAACTCTCTTATGAAATGAAACCTTGTGTCAATGTGCTTGGTTTTCTTGTGAAACACATGATTCTTTGATAATGCTATGGATGAATTATTGTCGCAGAAAATTGTTGTTGGTTGTTGTCGATTCTGCGATATGCCTTTCAACATTCTCCGCATCCAAACAACTTGACATTCGGCGCTTGTAGCTGCAACATACTCTTCTTCTGCTAAAGACATATTTACTATAGGTTGTTTATTTTAATCCCATGAAACAACACCTGTACCAAAATGAAATGTGTACCCAGATGTGCTCTTCCTGTCATCTATGTTTCCTCCATTGTCACTATCAGTGTATCAAATGAGTTTAAAATTTTATGAGGTTTAATACATAATGCCAAGGTCTATTGTGCCACTTACATACCTCAGAATTCTTTTACCTGCTTTCCAATGAGAGTCTTTTGGTGACCTTGTGAATCTTGAGATCAGACTTACTCCATACATGATGTCTGGTCTTGTCACTGTTAAATACATAAGGCTGCCAAGTGGCCTTTTAAACAGTGTAGGATCTACATTTGATCCATCATCATCCTTTCTCAATTTTAAACCTTTTATTACTGGTGTTGGGGCTGGCTTGAAGTTATACATATTAACTATTTTTAAAGCTTCACTTGCATATTTAGAATGTGATATAAATATGCCACTTTCATACTACTGAACTTCAATTCCTAGAAAAAACTTCATAAGCCCCATATCAGTCATTTCAAATTCAATTTCCATGACTGCTTTAAATTCTTCTATGCCAAAGTCACCAGTAAATATTAAATCATCTACATACAAGCAGACAATTAGCATCTTACCTTTCTCATTCACTTTGGTGTACAAATTCAGTTCACTTTCACTTCTGTGAAATCCATTTTCAATGAGATAGGAATCAATCCAACTGTACCAAGCTCTAGGAGCTTGCTTCAAACCATAGAGTGTGTTTTTCAGCATGTACACTTTATGCTCTTGACCTGGAACTTCATATCCTTGTGGTTGTTCCACATATACTTCCTCTTCTAGATAGACATTCAAAAATGATGACTTGAAATCCATTTGATAAATAGTCTATTTGTTTTGCACAACAATGGCCAAAACTATTATTATTGTGGAAATTGAACCCAGTGTTAGAACAATTACACTCACATCAACTGCCAATTACACATGCAAAATTACTCACAAAAGAGACTGAATATGGAGCTGAACACTAAACTGTATTGAATAAGTGTACAATAGCCAACCCTATGAAGTCATAGGCTGCCACAATAAATAATTACATAATGGATTCAAATGCATGAAGATTCCATTCGAATCTAGTCAAAAGCAGGCTTACTAAATCTAAGCAAATCCCCCATATGTGCATAAAGCAGTTTCCAAAACTGTCTAGGAGCTCACGAATTGGCAAAATCAATTAGGCAAGATAATAGTGGATGGAAGGACAACTCATACATGCTTTTCATAAGAGAAAAGAGTGGAGGATGTGGACGACAAAAAACAAGTTAACTTCACCTAGTCAAACTTTCCCAATTGCCTTAAAACACTGAAAAAGCAGGCAATAAAGCAGAAAAAGCAGACATGCACTAGGGAGGCCAGGAATAAAGAAAATTTGATTCCAGGAGGTTTCCCAAGTGCTCGATGACTCAAAATTAGCAATTTTTACCACTATGGATGTGTAGATGACAACTTGCATAAGGTGGAATATGGAAACTAGGCAAATAAGACAAAAATGGATTAATTAATGTCTAAGGTAGCTAACTATGGGTTGATTATTCTAACACCCCCCCTTAAGCCTGAATTATGAGTAATATATCAAAAAATTATAGGGCCTAGCAACAAGGCTTAGTCACCCTTTACATACTGCATGTCCATTTAACCAAGGAAAGAGGCAAAAAACCAATGGGAAAATCCTCCCTTAAACATGGACTGTAAAAAAAAAATTGGAAATCTTGTCATCACTCATGCTTCACAGCATGATCGGCAATCCCCAATAGTGATTTCATATTGCTGAATGTCTTCTCACAAAAAAATTTGGTGAAGATATCAGCTACTTGTTCTGAAGATGAACAAAAGAGTAGGTGAATGGTGCCATCATGCACAAGCTGTCTGATGTAGTGCATATGGATCTCAATGTGTTTGGTTCTCTGCTTCTGAATTGGATCATTGCAGATTCGAATCATACTCTGATTATCATAGTAGATAGTAGCTGATTATTCTGATTTGAAGCCACACCCTCCAAGTAACCCCTACAACCATAAACGTTGAGTTGTTGCATTTACAACTCCTCTGTACTCTGCTTCTGTAGATGAGAGTGCAATGGCACTCTGTTTCTTGCTTGATTAGTTGATTGGCCCTTCTGCAAGCATGAACACATATCCTGATGTTGAATTTCTATCTGTGTTGTCACCTGCACAATTACTGTCAGTAAACCCAATCAAATCAAGATCAGATTTAGCTTTATAGAAGATCCCATGTGTCCTTGTTCCCTGAACAAAGTTAAGGATCCTTTTGGTTGCTTTCCAATGGATCTCATGAGGCCGATCCATGTATATAGAAGCCACACTTACTGCATAACAAATATCAGTTCTAGTATGTGTAAGATACAACAAACATCCAATCAATTGCCTATACAGTGTATTGTTTACCATAGGTGAAGAATCAGCTTCTTCAAGCTTCACCCCTGAAAGGAAAGGAATCTTGCTTGGCTTGCAATCCTTCATTTTGAATTTGTTCAGAAAATCCAAGGCATACTTGGACCGGTGCACCTTGATTCCAGCTTTGGTTTGAGCAATCTCAATCCCCAAGAATTGGCTCAATAGCCCCAAATCTGTCATGGAGAAGGCATGGTTCATTGCATCCTTCAAGGAAGCAATTTCATCCTTTGAGCTTCTTGTAATGAGAAGGTCATAAACATATAAAACAATGATCATTAATGAACCATTAATCAGCTTCAAATAGACATTTGGATCTGATTTGCATCGAACAAAATTCAGTGATAGCAGAAAGCTATCAATCTTGGCATACCAAGCCTTGGGGGCTTGCTTAAGCCCATACAATGACTTCTTTAGCCTGCACACAAGAGATGGGTTAGTAGCAAATCCTTGAGGATGATGCATGTATATCTCTTCAGTGAGATCTCCATTCAGGAAATCACACTTCACATCCATGTGATGTACTTCCCATTGCTTTGAAGCTACAATGGCTAAGGCTAGCCTGATGGAGTCCATCTTTACCACTGGTGCAAAGGTCTCATTGTAGTATATGCCATGAACCTATGAGTATCCCTTGGCTACCAATCTGGCCTTGTACTTCAAAGGTGAACCATCAGCAGCAAATTTGGTCTTGTACACCCACTTACACTGAACTAGCTTCCTCCCTGGGGGAAGATCAACCAGCTCCCAAGTGTTGCTATTCTGGAGTGAGCTGAACTCTTCCTTCATGGCTGCTTGCCATATTGGATATTCTGATG
>LPNX011158799.1:13576-70052 GCA_001517045.1 Pseudotsuga menziesii | reverse complement strand
GCACTCTCAAATTGAGATCTAGTCCTCCTAGGGTCATTAGGATTTCCAGCTAGTTCTCCAGCTACATGAATGGTATTGGCTGCCCATTTTGGCCTTGTAGGGATGTTAGGATCTGCAATAAAATCATCATTATCAGACATATCAGAATCATCATGTTCAACTATCTCGTCACTTACATTCATAGGTTCTGGTGGGGAAGAGGATTCTCCAACTTCCACTGCTGCTAGGGGTTCTTCTTGAAACTGAACACACCTTTCAATGAAGGCTTTGTTTGTGCTAAAATTGATCAGCTTGTACCCTTTTGAATCTTTAGAGTACCCAAAAAATAGACACTCTTGGATTTGGGACTACAAAGCCTTTCTCTTTTCTGTTGGAATTCTATCCCAAGCCCTTGAGCCAAAAATCCTGAAATGGGTCACATCTGGCTTGTTCCCACTCCATGCTTCGAAAGGATTCATACCATCAAGATGTTTATGAGGAACCATATTTTATATATAGGATGCACAGTTTATAGCTTCTTCCCAGTACTTTGGTGGCAAATTCTTAGCCTCCATCATGCAGGTTGCCATCTCTTTCAGTGATCTGTTCTTCCTCTCAACAACACCATTCTGCTGTGGTGTGTAAGGGATAGAATGCTGCATCTAAATACCTTCATCTGCAAAATATTGAATAAACTCATACTTGACATACTCACCACCATTTTCATATCTGAGGACCTTGAGTTTCCTCCCAGACTGGTTTTCAACCAAAGCCTTAAAGACTTCGAAGAGGCCAAAAACTTCAGACTTGTGTTTCAGGAAGTAAATCCAACAATACCTGGAAAATTCATCTCTGAAATTCAATGCATATTTGTCCTGACTCATGGGCATATGATGGAATGGGCCAGCAACATCACCGTGGATCAACTCAAGAGGTGCAGAGGTTCTCTCATGACTATCTCTCTCAAATTTATGCTCTGGGTGTTTTCCTAGGATGCAACCTTGACAGACTCCTTTGAACCCTATGACCATTTCTTTTTCACTAAGATTATAAAGATACTTGTAATTTAGGTGGCCAAATATTTCATGCCAAAGCTTGCTTGCCTCATTAGAATGAATCAAAAGAGTAGAGGGGTTTGAGTAGGGTAGGAAGTGTGAGAACATGTATACCTTCAAAGTATGATTCGCAACTCCTAGTACAAGTGATCAATTTTGCCACGGCAAAACGTGGCAATATCCATGAATAAGCGTGGATATTGCCACGTCTAAGTGTTTTTTTTGTCGTGGCAACTTTCTCGTCGCAATAGCGACGACCCCTAATTTGCCATGGATACAGCGACAATGTTCTATATTTATTTGGATGCTATACCTGCAACGGTCATACTTGGAAAATTTCCACGGCAGGCCGTCGCTGTATCCACGCCGAGCCATCGCTATATCCATGCTTCTCCGTCGCTGTATCCACGCTTGTCCGTCGCTGTATCCACGCCCTGTTTAAGTTTTAAAAAAAAAAATGCAAAGTTCCACGGCATGCCATCACTATAGCAACGCTCTGTATAGGTTTTAAATATATATATATATATAGTAATTGTTCAATTTCCCAAGCACATAACTATTCAACTACTGTAGAGTCCAGCTCCTTCAACTACCCAAACTACTTTGTGGAGGGGAGGAGTCAATCAGAGTCTCTCCTTTCTTCCAACTAAGACAAGGTTTCCAATGGTGGGCAACTGCACATTATTCATAAAATATTTCTTTTTACATTATTCTTGTAGCTCCTCGACAAACACATCTACAAATATTATGTCAAATATACCTGAGAATGATTCAAAGTGCACAACAACGTATAAACTCAAGATAACGCAAAGACCAATGATGAATGTGTATCTCTTGATTACCACCTCTGTCTAAATCAACTTCAGTGATATTAAGCCGATTCAACACAGGAAACTCGTCCAATAAGTCAAAAAATGCATCACCTAAAGTTCCCCGATATATAGTTAACACCTCAAGATTCCTGCATGTCAAGAAATTATGTGAGGAGAAAGAGACAGGGATATATTTGACAATACCAAGTATATATAAAATAGGCAACCTTACCTAAGAGAGCACAATGATTCACAAACAGGGTTATCCAAAAGAGAACCTGGAAGATGCAATTCTACAGCCCTTGTATACCTATGACACAATTGAGCAACTGTGCAGATACAAATAAAATCATCATGCAAATCTAGAACCATGAAACAAAATATATAAGTCCTATGCACAATTGGTAACATTCACAATCTGTTTCCAGTAGCAACAGACTTAGAGACCACTAAGGTAATTGGCAAGTACTTTGCTCTACAGTAATTCGACAATTCTCAAAATTCAAACATCTCCAAAAGTCGTCATGAACACTAACAGCACGCCACTGCCTGCATATAAGACGAGTTGTACACAGCGCTTTATGGTCTAGAAAAGAGAAGACCTGTGATAATAATTCAGAATTTAGTTATATAGAAAGTAGGAACCATTCCAAAACAAATTCCCAAAAGAGAACATTTAATTATAATTCAAAATCAGTTATATAATAATAATATGCAAAAGAGTAGCCCCCGAATAGTTATTTTGAATGACAAAACAGCTAATGCACTAATTTGATCAAATCAACTCAGGAAAATTCTAAATAAGTTCAGAAAGACCAAAAGGAATAAACAGGTAAGAACTAAAACTTCATATGCATACATACCATGTGAATTAAATCATCAGTGAGGTCCAATCTTACTTCATGATGATTAATGTTATCCTGGATTCTGTGATCTCCATCATTGTCATCTCCTATATTCGGTGACTCCATAGGTTCTGAGGGCTGAAGTGCCCCAGGAGGTATGTTTTGAGATAATCCCTGTTCCAAGTTTGGAGATAAGTCATGTTCCAAGTTCAGAGATGAGTACTGTTCCATGGCACTGGAAGAACACGAGGTCACACGGTACATTTCCCTGAGCATAATAAACTGGTGTCAAATGCCTAGCAAAAAATAGATGCATACAAGGACAAAGACAATCTAAAATTTAACCATGATGCTCCAATGACAACTAAAACAATGCTTCATATAAATACACATATCTCAATGTCCCAATCAAAGTTTCATTTGTCAATGATATATCAAAATTATCATGATAAATACAATAATTTCCAGCATAACAATTAACAATATCTCCTAGAAATAATCCTGACAACTTAAATTATCTCCATGTGCTGCCCATTGGGTCAATTTGGTGCTGCTCTAGGATATTGGAAAAAATCACTTTATCAAAACCTAATGAGAAAATTCATAGGATATAGAGAGCTGGTGCATCTTGCAACAAACCATAACACAATTCGCTATCAGTTTCATTTCTCTTCAATCCCCCCTCGATTGTAAGTTGGTGATGAAGAGATTGTTTACATCTGATGAGTGGGTTGCTATAGTATTTAGCAAGATGCCAGAAAGCAGGATATTGCTAAACAACTATACCAAGATTACTTCTGGGAAGGAGTCGAGGGAAAAAATAGTGAACCTTTCATAAAGGTTCTCCGGTTTGGTGATTTCAGTGCTTCCATTCATGTGTAAGACCAATTACCTTCTACTCCAATGTTATGAGAAAATTTATCTTGCAATGCACAACCTCTAGTATTAATATATTCACAAGGGGGTCCCACTGCACTATTTTGATCACTATTACTGGAACCTTCTTGATCTCTAATGATGTGGTTTCCATCTCTGTTATTTTTTTCAAGACAATATCCATCACCCAGGAACCGATCTGGGGTCAAAGAATGAGTAAAGCCACATTGTGGCCTGCATTTTGCAACATAAGGCTGAAGGTGAGGATGCCTTAGCAAGTCACGGGCCTGTCAGCAAATAAGGAATTATACAAAAGTTAGATGTGCTAAAAATGCATTTATCCAATGTCCATAGAAACGCTATATGAACCCTATATTTAACAATTACAAGTATCTTCAGAGGATTAGGATCCAGTTGGCCTAGCACAGGTCCAGTAGCAAACCATGAAAGAGGTTCCTCAATATGTGCAGATGGAATGGCTGAGGGAGTCACAGAAGAGAATGGAATGGCTGATCTCTTTCAGCAACTGATTGACGTTAGTGGGGTTCATAACTGGGGTATTGTAGAACACAAAGTTCTTCAAGATCTGGGTTTAAATTGGTCTGATCTCTATTCTGTTGTTTGTCACATTTTGGAAGTGTGGCAGAATAGGGAAGCTTCCCAAGTGCATGAGCTTATACTTGAAAGATATTGTTTTGTACTTGGCTGGATCACTCTATCAGATATTGATGTTAAGGAAGCTGGTGCTTTGCCATGGAGTCCTGAATTGGGCAGAGACAAGTTGCTTGAAATTGAATACTTCATAAGTTTTAGCAGAATTCTGCGCCATAATGTTCATTTTGGCCATACAGGGGAGCTATCACATTTGGCAAATATCATTCAAGATATACTCTCTCAGCTTCAAACATTATACAAAGAGCATAGTGTGAAGGAAAGGGTTGGTTATTCTTAAGGCATAGTGCATGGCTATCTTTAATTTTATCATTGCTCCAGGCAGGTCTTTAATTTTATCTGCAACTCAAAATTGCATGCAAAACATAAATTCCACTTCAAAGTTCAATGGGGACCCACTATTGAGAATTTAAAAGTGTTAACTGGATGCCTTACAAGACATGCCATTCGATGTGTAGCAACAATCCTGAGGTACAAAGCATCCCTTACATCCTTCGTTCTGGATATATACAAAAACACATGACACCCAACTTTATTCATCCAAATTTGACATATGGGCACACGCACATTAAAGAATTTAAAGGGTTTCTTACAGAAGCTGGAGTCACATAGATAAAAGACCTCACAAATGTATCTACAACTTGTCATAAAGTTCATCCATGTCTGGCAATGAGTAAGCTTAATCGTGAATGCCAACCTTGGTAATTTTGAGCATTTCTACATGAGGAAAGCAGCAGCTATTATTATGATGTCCCTCAATTCATCTAATATGGAACAATAGAATCTATCAGCTCCTGAAGCGGTGCAAGCTCCTTTTTATCAATCAAACTAAACTCCTGTGAAATGAAAGATAGGATAGTTTTAAATAGTTAGAAATTGGTGATAGTAGTTTCCACTTAAAAGAAAGGAAAAAAAGGACATTAAAAGAATAGAGAACTGCTAAAATCAAACAAAGTAGGTATCTCTTTAAAGTTTATGTAGATCAAAAAAGTATTGAACAAATTACCAATAAACCTGTAGTTAGGCAAACATCATTAAGATGGAAAATTATGATTAAAGTGCTAAAGATATTATTCTGTAACTTCCATTTAATTAGACAACTTAATCTTGGAAGTTATTTGTGAAAACCCAGGATAATTACTCTAAAGCATGTGCTATAGCTTGGAACTGCCACAAGGATTAGCTGACTCATTCAAACTGGTTTGCAAATGTGCTTGTGGATTCAACTAAAAATGAATTGATGGATATCGAGTACAAAATGGAAATTTGTTCTATATTTGCTCCTTTTATTCTTAATACTACTGAACTGTGAAACAAAAGTTATAATCCGTACAGAGTTGTCCCAAAAGACTACTTTGAATATCTATGCATAGAGAAGTCGTATATGTGCCCATACACATACAAACTACTTTGCTAGGAATCAACATTTGCACTTGAAACTTAAAGCAAGTACGACAATGCTTGAAATCCCTAGAAGAATACTAAGATTTTATTCATAAAATCGAATATAATTAGAAAGAAGAACAAAAAAAGACACAGAAGATCAAACACTTCCATAGATATCAGTAAAACTGGGACTGAAAATTCCATTGGTTAGCTCCTAATGCTTTTAAAAAGTACTTCACCGTCAACATCATTTGTAATTATAATTTCAAAACACAAACAGAAAACTTTAAAATAGCATCTGCAACTTACATCTTGAGAGGAACAGATCACTCGGCCTCTCTCCTCGGATTCTGCAAATTTGTTAATCCAGAAACACCCAAAACAATAGAAATAACATAAAACACAAATCCAGTCCTCTGGTTTCCATCCATTTCGCCGTTAATCCAATACAAAATTCAAACCAGATAGCCCAAAAGTAAAACCCCAGATGCGATTTATTTCATTTTCTTCTTACACTGACACGGCTCTTTTAGGGAATCGAACTTGGGATGAACATAGTAACGAATATTGAATGGTTTTGAACATGTACTTACCATTTGAAGTCAAACCGGATAAGCTCTGTGTGCCTTTCATGGCTGAAACGGGGCGATGTTTAGTGGATTTGAAGATTTTAAGTGGGTTTCAAGTGGTTTAACGAGTACGACCGCCTTTGGTCAATGTTTTGCGATTGTTAGGAGAATTGAGCATTTCTGCTGCCATGACAATGCAGCTTGTCGATCGTTGAGGAAATGGAGTGTTTGAGTGCCTGGAGGAATAAAAGACGCGCCTTCTTCCTATTCAAAAGACGCTCCTTCTTTTTGTAAAAAGTCAACAAAAGACGGTGCCATCGCTATAGCGACGGATAGGCGTGGATACAACGATGTCCATATACTCTGGATAGTCTAATAAGAAGGGCAGGCCAATGCTCTGGATAGTCTGCATTAATAATAGTTTTAATGCACTCCACAAGCTGCACTCTGCATAAAGATAGAAAATGTAAATTAACTATTATATACACTTCTAACAGATCAAAAGTTGAGTAAAATTTATAGTGTAAGATTCAAGGCCCCACAGACAGCATAGACTACATCTGAAGAGAAGATACAAAAAGCATGATACTACAAACGATCTTTTGAAGTAGGGCACAAATAAAAGTAAATGTGAATCTGCTACTGTTTCAAACAAGAAGTATCTCATCAAAAAAATCATTTATAGAATGGAAATTTATTTTTTTTAAATTGCCAACTTGTCACCATCATGAAATACCTGGAGGAATGATTGTAGGTCGTGGTAGAACAGGTGGACGAACAGTAGGTAGCAATGGCTGTCCATTTGGTAGCTGTGTAGATCCCGGTACAGGCAAAGTTGGAGGTGGCAACACTGGAATACGAGGCCTCTGCATAGTAGCAAGATGTTGCTGAAAAGCAGCACCAACTTGTTGCTGAAAAGCTGTTGTCTGACCAAGATGTTCCTTGACCCTCTGATCTATCAATATTTGAGTTTGCTGCTCTTCAAATTGTTGATAATATGCACGAACATTTGCCTTGAAAAATAGAACTATCAGAAGACATTTTTATCTAAAAATTTGAAATCGCTTCTTTATCTGAGTTCTGCTGTTGTTGATAATATCAATAAGCATTTGCCTAGAAAGATGAACTATCAAAATACATTTTTTTCTAAAATTTGGAAACCACTTTTATATTTGAGTTTTGTTGTATTGCCTCTGATGGAAATAACCATACCTTATGCTTGTACCCTGCATTGTGTTGTTTTCTGACTGAGGGATGCAAAAATAGATTAAGTGCAAAAAAGTATTAGAAACAGAACAAATCTGCTATGAATCACATCGAAACGGTTCGCCTCATCATACACTCTAAAATATGTAAACTTCCAATATGAAAAATAACTTAAAATCACATTTCAGATATATTTATCTGTCTCAGTAGCAGAATCATGGTTACAAGGAATCATACAGAGTTCAGAAAATAGTAGATGAATCCTTCATATCAATGTGCAACACAGAACTAGATACAAATAATGGAAAACTAAAAGTAACTCACTAAAATGTGTAACATTATTAGGAGTAGCGTTTAAAGGAAATGTAATACATATATATTAGGGGAGGGGAGCATAAGTTATAACATCAACAATATACACACAAAACTAGGATGGCCTGCTCCACGCAATAATACCAATGAACAAATCTTCCCAAGATGCAAGGTGCAACTTGCAAGGTCATGTGAGACTGATAAACAGTGCCGTGAAAGGAAGTCCCCAGGTTAATGTGGTCTCTATGGATGGTCAATATAAAGCTGATCATGATCATGGTCTTCATAGTTAAAATTGATCATGTTGTTAAGCTGATATTGTATAAAGTTCAACCATCTATAATCAAATGGGGGCTATTTCACTACTATGCAGAGTTCAACCTTCCTTAGTCAAATGGGGGGCTATTGCACTACAGTGCAGAGTTCAACCTTCTTTAGTCAAATGGAGGCTATTGCATTACTGTGCATGTATAAGTTATAGCATCAACAATATACGCACAAAACTAGATTGGCCTGCTCCACGCAATAATACCAATGAACAAATAAATGCAATCAAAATGAGAGTTCTAAATTCAGAATCTGCTGGGCTGGTGGAAATGATTGTCAAAAGAAGTAGACAGTATAACTAGATTGAGCCACACTTGTAAATGTTGATAAGGTAAAGCTGTCTTGCTTTCAGTCTCATAATTGTAGGAGACAGAGCATTAGGTGACAGAGCATAAGTGCTGCTAGAGTTGTTGGCTCCACGAATGCAAATGAACTTAGTAGTCTTTCACACTGGTTTGTAAACATGCATCAAGATTTATTCAGCAAATATATAACCTGCATTTTGCTAGATAACCTGATTTCTTTTTGTTGGAATGACAGGTCTGACATTAGATGGATTGCACTTAGAGTATTGATATCAGATCTTTCTAATGCTTTTTGTGTCAACTTGTTGCAGTATACTTAGCGTGATGGTAACAGCAAAGAGCTTAATCAACAGGAACTTCACAATGAGTAAGCTGTGGCTGGTCGATCTTGCAGGAAGTGAGAGAATAGCAAAAACTGATGTCCATGGGGAGCATCTAAAAGAAGCGCAGTATATCGATAAGTCCCTTTCTGCACTAATCTGAACCCACAAATTTTGGATCTGAACTGATAGCATTAATTCTATATATTGTAAAACTGAGTTTTCAAAGGGGTTCAGTTTTGGAGGCTCGAGAGAGATGAAGAAGAACCCAAATTGTCACCTGCAAGAACCCAAAAAGTGGAGAACATGAAGAAGAACCCAAAAGTGGAGAACATGAATGAGGTTTGGGAGGTGTTGTAAACTGGAAGTGCTGCTAGAGCTGTTGGCTCCACGAATGCAAATGAGCTTAGTAGTCGTTCACACTAGTTTGTATACATGCATCAAGCTTTTGTTCTCTGCTGCCAGAATCACTCATACTGGCTCAGTTGATGTTACACAATACGACTGGCTGAACCCTACCCAGAAGCAAGTACTGGATGGGGTCATTTTTAGTTTCTCAAGGATATGTGGGACTCAATGGTTTTCAAATTAGCAAATAATTGAAAAACAATTGAAAACAAACTAGCAACAAGTTTCAATACAACTTTTTATACCCCAGATGGCCATCAATTTTCAAGAAAGAAACCGTGAAGCCATTAAAATACATACCTGGCCAGACATGTTCCAGTTCCAAGAAACGGTGAAGCCAACGCGTTCGGGGCCTGTTCGGGGGTTGTGAGGGAAGAAATTGGAGGTCTAAGCAAAGCAGTGCCTCCTTAAGCTTGGAATCATGTTCTAGGGCTGAAAGACAAAGGGTTCATAGAAGCAATATCTAACTGCTACTTGAGTCTTCCTGGCTTATAGATAATCCATCCATCCATCTTTTGCTGCAATGAATCCTCAACTCAAAGCCATGCCTTCCCATAATGACTGCTTCTTCTCTTCCTTCATCCATGCCACCATGCAAAGCAATCGATCCCACAATGTCATTCATCCATTCGCTCCAGCTTTTTCCAGAGCGCGGAAAAACTTATTTGGTATTTGGTAGTATTTGGTATTTGGGGTTTTCATAATAACACAAGAAATGTTGGGTTACATGAACTAATTATTGATACTTGGGTGACAATATCACAACCAATGGTCTATTTGTGATTAAGAATTAATCCATTGAATAAATAAACTATAGTATGGAATTCCATGCTATGTCAAGGAATTGGAACAAGATATCTGTTAAACCCATCTATTGATATGTTGTTTATTATTCTGTAGATTGCGAAAGTTAACATGTATAAATAAGTAAGGCTTAGGAGTGTTGTTGAAATGCAATAGAGTAAAGATGGTTATAACTCATGTGCTAACATATTGAGGGATAATATGTGGTAGAATCAGAATGTAGATATGTGTGAGCATACAAGCGACATTGCATATTGGCTAAACATGAATTCTTGTTATTTATATAATGATTTTGGCACGATGACTAATGTAGTTTTTCATTTATTTTGTAACTAGGAATGGTTGAAGAGGTTGATGAACATATCATATGAGTTCCCGTCAGGAATTAGATAGTCATGTATGTGTCAAAAATTAGTTAGCACTCTTTAATAATACTTTTTGATTTCCCAAGTCCTTTGAATTATTGATCACTTCCATTTCCCCTATCTAGTTGTCAATAACCTATTGAATTATCTTCTCCTTCCCAACATTTCTCAATGGCTATTTTTATTTCTTGATTGACTTATTCTTCCTATTATATACTAATTGTTTCTCAACCCTAATGATTATATTACTAAAATATATTTCATTACCCGCACTCATTTCTACACCATTTTTGCTTTATGTGATCCCTTGACGATGGGTATATAGTACACTTGAAATGTTGGGAGAAGGTTGAACTCCAATATAGTGAAGGTTCCAAAAATTCTAACACAGTGATTAACCAACGTGAAAACCTCCATGAACAAGCATTAAAGATGTAGATGAAAACCATATAGTATGAAATTAGCCACCCCAATGTTGCTTGTATGTGATTAATAACTTGGTGGAGGTATGGTTAGGGTGAGAAACATTGAACACACAAAGGTTGGTTAAATTTTTCAATGCATTCATATGCTAGTATCCCATGATTGAGCAAGTTAAGAGGTAATAGCTAGAGTGAATGAGTATATATACTCGTGTTATCATAACAAGTGCCATGCGTGAGATCAAGTCGTTGGACTTCGGAAGAAACTATTATGTTGCACAAGTATCCAATATTCTCACTACGTATGTTAGTGTCTACAACTTAATTTTGAAACCTTCTATTAATATTAAAATCCAACAAAATCTCAATGCCCTAGGTCGAATTGACGGTTCCGTCGCTATAGCGACAGATAGCCGTGGATACAGCGATGTCCAGCTCTTTAGCCGTGGATACAGCGACGGATAAGACTCCCTGCGTGGATACAGCGACGGCTAGGCGTGGATACAGCGACGCCTCGTTCCTGTTGCTTTCGATTTTACACCAAAAAGTAAGAAACATGAAAAACCTCCGTGGAAAAATCCGCGCTTTTGTACTAGTGACTACTGACCCGAACAGGGGTTATACGGGGGAGAAAGCATACCCCAACTCAAGTTCGGGAGACAACATTAGGCACCTTCATCAGGAATGTTGTAGCTCTGAATATATCTACTTGAGTACTTGAAATCGTTATTACATATGTAATAAAAGTGTGTTTCTTTGATAAAAAGTGTAGGCATTGGGATTTCTTCGGTTGAGGGAAGCAGATAAATCACCATGGGAATTTTTTAGTCATTATCTATTTGGAAGTGTAATAGTTATATATAAACCAATTGCTCCAATAACAAGATTTTATAGAGTGCATTTCTAGTTGGTTCTCCACTCGCAAAAATAAGGGGTGGGGGTGGTGGAATTCCCCAAACCCATACATAAAAGAGGTTGTTACAAAGGTGCTGAGTGCAGAGTGCTCGACCATAAGGGAGAGGAAAACCACCATTTATATGGGTTCATAGGTTCGACGAAAGGAGAGATCGACTAAAAAGAGAGGCATAATATCATCCACCAGGTCTCAAATTTAACATTCGATTAAGAAAACTAAATGAATAAAAGTGTTTCAGGTGAATCCATCCATTAAGTTGAAGCAGTTAAAGTAAAGGGTAGTGAACACATTGTTGATAACATGCACATAAAGGAAAGGCAAATAGGTTGTTGGGGCGCAACAGTAATTATAAAGTTAAAACAAAAAGTGCCTAAAGCACGCCTGTCCTATCCAATAACTAAGTTCAGTGAAGCAATGAAAGTAAATAGAAAGGTTGGCTAGGCCTTACACAAACATTTATTGAGAAGCATCAAGGTGCCTACCCATTAAGCATTCCTCCCTAAAGTAGTGTTGTTTAACACCTACCTGTGTAATGCTCTCTGAAAGCTTGTCTAAAATCTAGCTCTATAGTTGTATCCCATACAACGAGTAAGTGTAGGACATTCTTAAGTGGGGGTGGGTTAAAAATAATAGTCATAAGCAGTTTCTGAATCAAAGGTCACATCACATATTAAACAGAAGATCCAGAATCAAAGAAATGGAATCCTATTTGATGAATATGTTATTTGCAATTATCTATTCCCACCCAACCTATGTAGAAACTTAGAACATTGCTATGAACTTTAGATTCCTACTAGAAGGAAGACTATCAGTTTCACACCTAAGCTGTGGGATCGTCAGAACTTCTGTATTTAGGAACTACAAACAAAACTTATGATATGAAACGGGGTAGCACTTAGACCTTGAGTATTACATATTCCTACTTTATTACCTTTCATTTGCGACATCCACTAACTGCCTTGGCATATTAACAACCCTATATAGAATGGAAGCTCAATTAACTCAACCCTTTCTATACCCACTGGCTCACCTCACATGCCTTAAATTTCATATTATTCACAGGCTGGCTTCCCTTAGGGATCTTAGATTGACCACCTAGATAGCATTCACATACCTGCCATCACACTTGATGGATATGCTGGGTACCCCGACCTTGGATTTAAGAGTCTTGCCGATACGATTCAAGATTACCTATTGCTTCAGAAGGAGATCCTTTACCTTCCTTTTAGGACCTCCTATTAAACCTTCGTACCCACCCATTTTATTACCTAGACCTACTTCTACCTATTCCGGATTTAATCGCTTCTTAGTTAGTACTGCTGCTATTTACATTATCTTATCAGGACAAGATCAGATCAACCAGCCCTTACCCTTACTTGTATTACTTCCCACCACACACACCACTGGATACCACTGCTTACCCCAGCCTTATCTTATTCTTATGATTTTATATTTTATATACATAATTACCTTTCGTCCAACTGATCAAATCAAATGGAAGGTACGAAACCACCCGATCATACTCCTTACTTTGGCTATCGAACTAGAACTAGGTAAGTGGATCAATTCCTTTACTGGTGATACTTTGGAAACATGATTTTCACAGTATGGGTGGTTGTGTCCTGTGGAGCCCGGAAGAAGACCAGAGTGAACAGGAGCCAATCGGGCAGGATTTAGAGAATATACATTCTTTTTGAGATTCTTTAGGTCAAGGATACGAGCCGCTCGTCTGACCATTGGGAGGGAAATGGTTTTAACGCTCAACTCATCAAATGAGTGAGGGAAGCTCAAGGTTGTTGGGAGAGGGGTTTGGGGATACTTTTCCCCATCCACTAATATCCTTAAGAGGTTATGAAGAGAAGGACGGGAAAGATGCAACAGCTCGACATATGCCTCTACTAGATGGATTGGAGAGAGGCATTTTGGAAAATAGTTGGGTTGATGGGAAAATAGGCGAGAATGGGTCAGCAGCTACTCAATACTTCTGGGTCAGTACTGAAATGGGGAGATGTAAAGTAGCCAACCATACAAATCCAGCAAATATAGCCAGCGACAATCCCAGCTAGCTAGCAAGACAGAAAGCTAGTTACTACCCCAGCCAACCAGTAATAAATATAGCCATATCGAAGTTTGTCAAAAAGCGATTCTATTACTATGTTCAAGTCCTCAACCATACCTTTATTCCCGAGAAGGAAATGGTCATCAAGATGCTCTTTTTAACTTTTTTTCCCATAAAGAAAAGTACCGGGTTCTGGAACAAATACCCAGAATACTGGACCGGGAATCATATAGCGCCTGATTTCATTAGCCATATAGTAGTGTGTGTGGTTTCACTAGCTTGGACTTGAAGCATAGAAAGGACAAGACATACTTACTATAGCTAGTAGAAATAAGCTTATCTAATAAAGGTAGTAGGGGACTACGCAAGCCTTACTTCACTCACATAGAAGCTTTAGAATAGAAGCATATATAAGGTTTGACTCGTACCCTTATTGACTCAGTAAGAAAGAAATCCATAGAGTTTGGTTGTGCAGATAGGGCAGTAAGATAGACCAAATAAATTGGACCTTTAATGTCTGATTTTTTGTCTTATTGGATATATGGGTGTCAGTGTATGTGTATGGAACTACAACCTTGAGCGTATGAGTCTATTCGACATGTTTAATCTTTCAATATTCTCCTTTGGGGCCATTGAGTAAAACCTACCATTGGGTGAGAGATAAACCCCCGATTAGGGAACAAAAGCGTATAGTAAAACCCTGCCATTTAGGGCATTAGAATATGGCGGGAGAGAATAACCAAACAGATAGGGTGGTTAGAGAGAAAGGATTAGGGTAAGATAGATATAAGAACAAGGGTGGACCTACAACACATGAGTGAAACTGACAATTGGGTTGTTAGAGAGAAAGGCTATAGCATTGGGGTTAGACCGGCAATTGGGTGTTTCAAGAGATAATTTCAGAGTTAACCCGAAAAGATAGAGCTAACGTCAGGAAAGAGAGATATTTAGGCAGCTTGGAAGCAAGATAAGACATTATGAAACCCTACAGATAGGTTGTTAGTAAGCCCTACAGCTACCAATAAAGGTGGAAAATCACACCAATACTAGGGTATGTGGCAGTCGGAAAAAAGAGAAGAGCACTTGGTAAGACCTACTGAACAGATAGGCCTTACAACACTTGAGTTATACCATAACATCGATAGGTTATACAAATCTTTATATAGCCTTTCCTTGAGTGAGTGGGATAACATTTATTTGAGACAGTGAGGCGTTCTATCTTCGCTTGGATGGACATTCTACGGTAGCGAATGGCTTCAATTCTGTACCTAGATTCGTGGTCGGATAATATTATTTACCTAGCGATGATTGGATGATATTAAATAATTGAGCTAGTCTTCCGAACATGCTTTAGACCTATGCCACGATACCTGAAATATACTTTGCTTCAATTTTTAGATTAACAAACAATACTTTTGATGTTATACTAATAGATAAGCCCTTAGCTAGTTAGATAGGAATTCCCTACACAAATGATATGAGTACTACCATTCTCATTTGGATGAGCAATGGGTCTTAAACTAAGGGTTGTAATCTGAATTTGGGTTATGCATTGGCACTAGGGTTTGGTATTGGTATTTTTATGACCTACGAGAGTCGGTTAAATAAAAATAACCTAAGCTACTCGGTTAGATCCACAGGATACCCTGAATTGTTACAATAGACTTTACCCCTACTACAGTTTTTGTGCCAGTCCAGATTGGGACCAATCAGATTAGGACATTCCACACTAGGATAACCTTAATTATAAAAAATCTAATTTGACAGAACTATATACCTTTGCAAATTGGTGATTGAATGACATAATGTACCTATACTTGTCAATTTGGGACTATAAATTTGGGTAATAAAAAATACCTAAACTAGTTGTCCCAAACACGCATGCTATCTTAGATGGAGAGATATACATTCCCTACACTGCCACTACCTAATTGGATTATTGGGTTTATTTACTAAGGTTTTAAACTATGGGTTGGCATATTTATTTAACTTTAGGGCTTTATTGCTTTGGGGAGTTGGCTAATCTCTAGACCATTTGCACCTTTTAAAGCGGGTTTGGACTGAATCACGCAACATGATTTGTTGTTGAAAATAAGATTTCCACTGATAAAATTGCAATTTTTATTGCATAAATGGATTTGGCATCCTCGATTACCCTTAGAGCACCCAATTTATGCAATTCCAATCATTGAAAACTGCACTTTGAACAATTTCCCCCATATTTTGGCCAGAGACGGATTTCAGGTGCAAATGGTCTAGAGTTTAGCTTACTACTTTGGCATGACCTATCTAAATCGGTGAGAGAAACTTGCAAGTCAGATGAACACACTGGATCCACAATTTAATCAATAAATCTTCGTTGTATCACTCGATCCAATACCCCTAGCCAACTACCTAGCGGATTCGGCGAGATCAACCTTACTTGAGCGATTACCACATAGTGAGATCCTTTAATTAGCCCAAGCACTACTACGTCTAGCATTAGCCCCACAACTATCACCTCTTAGTAAGCCCTGCAACTAGAGAAACTTGCAAGTCAAATGAACACACTGGATCCACAATTTAATCAATAAATATTCGTTGTATCGCTCGATCCAATACCCCTAGCCAACTACATAGCGGATTTGGCGAGATCAACCTTACTTGAGCGATTACCACATAGTCAGATCCTTTAATTAGCCCAAGAACTACTACGTCTAGCATCAGCCCCACAACTATCACCTCTTAGTAAGCCCTACAGCTAGAGAAACTTGCAAGTCAGATGAACACACTGGATCCACAATTTAATCAATAAATATTCGATGTATCACTCAATCCAATACCCCTAGCCAACTACCTAGCGGATTCGGCGAGATCAACCTTACTTGAGCGATTACCACATAACGAGATCCTTTAATTATCCAAGCACTACTACGTCTAGCATTATCCCCACAACTATCACCTCTTAGTAATCCCTGCAGCTAGAGAAACTTGCAATTCAGATGAACACACTTGATCCACAATTTAATCAATAAACCTTCGTTGTATCGCTCGATCCAATACCCCTAGCCAACTACCTAGCGGATTCGGCGAGATCAACCTTACTTGAGCGATTACCACATAGTGAGATCCTTTAACTAGCCCAAGCACTACTATGTCTAGCATTAGCCCCACAACTATCACCTCTTAGTAAGCCCCGCAACTAGAGAAACATGCAAGTCAGATGAACACACTGGATCCACAATTTAATCAATAAATCTTCGCTGTATCACTCGATCCAATACCCCTAGCCAAATACCTCGTGGATTCAGCGAGATCAAACTTACTTGAGCGATTACCACATAGCGAGATCCTTTAATTAGCCCAAGCACTACTACATCTAGCATTAGCCCCACAACTATCACCTCTTAGTAAGCCCCGCAGCTAGAGAAACTTGCAAGTCAGATGAACACACTGGATCCACAATTTAATCAATAAATCTTCATTGTATCGCTCGATCCAATACCCCTAGCCAACTACCTAGTGGATTCGGCGAGATCAACCTTACTTGAGCGATTACCACATAGCGAGATCCTTTAATTAGCCCAAGCACTACTACGTCTAGCATTAGCCCCACAACTATCACCTCCTAGTAAGCCCCGCAGCTAGTACGTTTGAATCAACGGTAAGTCGAAGCTCCAAGGCTTAGTTTCTACATTCAACTATTTATAAATCATTTTTTTATTTCTGTTCAATTTCACATTTCTGTATACCGAGCAATTGGTACGCTTTAGTCACCGGTTAGTAACAGCTCGGAATTGAATTCCGTGGGATCAATTTGGATTAGGTCAATTATTTTTCAATAATATAAATAACCTTAGTTAGTTGGATAACCATGTTGGTTGACCTAACATACCTGAGCTAGTCTTCCAAACATGCTTGATACCTATGCCATGCTACCCGAGATAGTGAGATTAACATTCATTATAACTCTTTGGTTAAGTCCGCATGATACCCAATTTATTGCAATATAATGTTACCTCTGCTACTGCCCCGCAGCCGGCCATTAATTTTTCCTACCATGTTTCAGATCCGTTCATTAGTCTCACTACGTTCCGGATCCCTTTATTATGGTAAGAGCTCTGAAGCACATTCTATTATTATGGTAAGAGCTCTAAAGCACATTCTATTATCATGGTAAGAGCTCTGAAGCACATTCTATTGTGTCAATTCAGATTGGGACAATTTGGGGCAATGAAAATTGGGCATTTCAATTTGGGTCATTTCTTTCTCAATCAGATTAGGGTCCGCCACTATGATCACATATTGGACTTGGGGTCAGCATTTTAGGGTTTTCAACTTACTGTAAGATCAGACCTCTGCCGTCATATTGAAATAGAAAGCATAAAAGTAAGACCCAAGGTTAGGACAGCTACATGAGTGCTACCACATATAAGATTCTATAATAACTTATATAAAGATAAAGAGGAATTTTTGAACTTTGTTTCTGGCTAGTTTTTACCAGTTTTTTGTCATGAATTTTCATGGAATTTTCAAAACTTTCAAAGACACTACTAAATTTTATAGAGTGTGGGTGTTTGGAGGTTTTCTTATCTCCTGATATCATCTCTAATCTTAAAATAGCCCAACAAACAACAAAAATTACAAGATTTGAGGTTAAGTAGCCAACCCCTACCAACTGCCCTAAATGCTACATTCAAATGCTTGATTCAAAGTTGAGCAGCCAACCCAATGAAGACAAGAATTTCCAGGTAATGGTTACGATGAGGGAGGCAGCATGAACTACACTAACCGCTTACCCACCAACTGGATGCTACGAACTACATTGGGTTAGACTGAAACTGGATGTGTGCTTCGATTATTATGGACGGTACGATGGATGAGACTGAGGACGGTATGAGAGATGCGGGAGCTCTGGGATAGGATGGGTGTTGATCGAAGCGAACGAACATATTTTTTTTTATTGGTTGCTACTGATCTAACCATTTTTATTCAAGGTTTTTTTTTTAACCATGGGAACAACAACTTCCTAAAAGTGTATCTAATAGCTTGTAAGCGAGATATACCAATAACTTGTGACTTAACAGGGGTTGAGATGTCTCGAAGCCCTTCGAGGTGAGCCTCAACCCTTCAAACCTTGTCACAAAAAAATAACACATGTGTTAACTTTCATTCAAGGTTAACCTTCATAAGTGTAAGAAGGTAAACACCAACTACACCTTCCTTTGTAAGGGTAAAGTAAAGACTTTGTAGAAAAAAGAAGATGTAAATAATTAAATATTAAATGTCACAACGAGATTACCAAATCTACAACAGTCAGTTGCATATACTATGTAAACTACAAACATATATATAAAATCTATGTAAACTGCAAACAGATATATACCATCTAAATTGCAAACAGATACTGTTGTATATACTATGTAAATTGCAAAAAAGATATATACCATCTAAATCTAAATCAAAACATTAAATGTCACATATATTTGTAGAAGAAAGAAGATGTAAAAAAAAATATTAAATGTCACATTATGTGTTCAACATAAAAGTCTGAAGTCCATATGTTTATATTCATATTGGCAGTTAATAATAATTTACAGTTAATCATTTCTTGGACCATGTGTTATGTCTGAGTATGTGTTATGTCTGAGTTTGTCTAAGTCTAAGATTAAAACAACAATTATTCTGGCCTATCGATTTTCAATTCATCGAGCCTTTCTCAAGTATATACGCTGTAGAGTATAAATATGAAGCAAATTTCATAACCGCCAAATACCAAGCAAATACCAGAAAGGAGACTGCGAGTATTGTGTTAATAATGCAACATCCAAAACACATAAATACACATAAACGTATGAGATTACTGACAGACACAAATGCTACGAAACTCAGAACTAATAATATTCAATATTCAAATCCACAACAGAAAACTACCGAGTAACGGGACAAGTTATGGTTTTCAAATCTCCACTGTTGTTGCAGATACGACCATGCCCACAAAGCCATCACCGTTAACATTAATCCACTGACTGGTTAAACAGATACGAGATGTCCTCGCGGAGGAAACCGCATGTGCTTACAAAAATCCAGTCGCGCCACTCTGAAGCGCAAGTTATGAAGGAAAGACCTTCGCCTTCCCCTTCCCCTTCCCCTTCCCCTTCCCCGGGAAGAGAAGCCACAAGAGCCCAAACTTTCTTCTCACGATCATACTTCATCAACTTTCGGTGATCGAATACGTAAATTAAGTTGCCAGAAGAAGAAGAAACCGCCTTTAACGGTTTCAAGGTAATTTGCAGGGACTTTTTAAATGCAAACGATTGTAGGTTTTGAAAAATCACAGTGTGTATGTGTTTCTTGGGACTAGCACCGAGAAGCCTAAGCCTAGCATGTCAAATGACACATATGATTGACATAGGCTGGGGAAAAAGAAACCTGCATGCGATTTGTGAACAAAAATGTGTGCACCATTTGTACACAAAAATTGGGAGCGTCATTTATAGACTCCATGACCTATAAACCCCCAAAACTGGCCCATGGGGGTCTATTGCTTCCACAACAGCTTAGATAGCATCGGCGTGCAAAAGAGGCAAAACGTGATCCCCATTACACCTCCCCAAGGTGATTCAAGAAACAATTTTGAATTAGAGAGGTAATTTTACCAACCTTTACTATCAACCTAGCATAAAATAAATGAATAACCAACCAATAAATTACCTCAGTTCCACATCATCACATGAAGAACATGGATATTGACTTGGGAATCATGCAGTAGACTTCAATCCGTTAAATGATTCTTCGAGGATTTTCTAAATGAGGAGGATTACAAGAAGAGTGCACGACCTTGAAAACCCTAGCCAAAAGGATTTCTAACCAAGAAGGCATTGAGAAGGAATAAGAAGGCATTGAGAAGGAATGTGTGAAGCATTATCCTTTATTCTAACAAAATCACATAAGTGGCCCATGAAAACTTGCACCAACCTTGTCCCTAAAACACTATTTGTGAAATATTTGTAACCAAAAGTTGTCCTTACTAGAGTTGAGCAATGCCTTTACAACTTTCACTAGAAACAACTCTATAAGGCTAAATGGATACCTTTGTGAATTTTCAAAGCCACCTAAGATGTGTCACACCTTGTTTGTCAATGTTTGAGGAAAAATAGAAGATGCTTGAACTTTAAAACTTCTTTAATGAAGAATCACAACATCTGTTAATCTCATAAACAATTCAATCTCATAAGACACAAGATGTTCCTTGGGAAAACCCTCCAAATACAGAGGTTCAAAATCCCAACAATCCTTTGAGTATAATAGATAATATCAGAGAATGGTTTCGAGTACATGAGCAGATTGCCTCATAAGAGATAGAAATAGAGAAGAGATCACTATGAACATTGTCTTAGCCTTTGCAAGTGCATAACACTTTAATAACAAGCTTATTCAATCCTACAGAAAGGTAGCGAATGGTTGCATGCTTTTGTGCACTATGTGCACTATTCATACATTAACCTTTTGTGCCTTCCTTGACTTGGTGTCAAGTTGATACCTCGAAATTTGCTCTCCTGTAGAAGATATGCTACTTTCTTCTTTTACTAAGTGTTAACTGTCTTTAACTGAATGTGAACTGATTGAACTGAACTATTTGAACTGAACTCAATCATCAACCGAATGTCTGACCATTAGTTAGGATTTTAATTGAATGTCTTTAGTGCTTCACAATCAGTGTCATCCATGAACAAACACTCTGCATAATCAAGGAGTAGATTATTTAATTAAGTGAAACTTGTTTTTCCACAACTGAGACTTCACTAATGTCTTTGCAATTTGAGTTCACTGAAGGTATGACATGGGTAATCGAATCCTTTCTTCTTCTCTATGCTAATCTCATTTAACATTAATTAAATATCGCATGGTCCATATATGTATTATTTAATTAATCGTCTTATTGTATCATACTCAGAACCTGATTGTTTTGTACTAAAGATCATATGTATTTCCCTGGGTCATATAGTAATATGCTAAAGTAATTCGCTCTAGGAATAGATAATCCCTAGAGAAGACTTATAGTGGCTAGTGACCATGACTAGCAATACATCACATAACATATCCAAATGACTTGATACAACAAAAGTCTAGACTTTGATACAACACAAGTATATAGTCTTGATACAACATAAGACCGATCTTGATGCAACACAAGACTCAAATCTTGATATGACACAAGATTCTGATCTTGATACAGCATCAAGAATGTTGTGAAGCCTGTTGTCACTTCCAAGTGGATCTATAAGATCAAGCATGTTGCAGATGGTAGCATAGAGAAATACAAAGCGATATTTGTGGTGCGTGGCTTCTCCCAGAAGGAAGGGATAGATTATGAGGAGACTTTTGCACCTGTAGCTAGATACGCTTCCATCATAACAATACTTTCTCTGGATCCAGTAATGAAATGGAAAATACACCAGATGGATGTCAAGACATCATTCTTGAATGGTGTAGTGGGAGAGGAAGTGTATTTGGAGCAGCCACTCAGATTTGAGACACATGACATGAAGACTCATGTGTGAAAATTGAAGAAATGTTTGTATGGATTGAAGCAAGAACCCAGAACATGGTACGAGAGGATGGAAAGCTTCCTAACTAGTTTGGGTTTTACCAAGAGTAAAGAAGACTCCAACCTCACGGGGGCTTCACTTGTTAACCAATATCCGATCACGTTTGTTCATATTGTGGGTTTTAAAATTATCAAAAATCGAACCAATATATTGCAGGTATTGGGGGGATGAGGGGTTTAAGGTGGGGGTGGGTAGGGTGGTTTATAAGGATTGAGGTATAAAAAGGGGTGGGGAGGAGGTTTTAAGTATTGGGAGGGGGTTTCAACAAAAAGAGTTTGGGTCAATATATCTTGAAATTAAGGATATTCTTTAATATCCCACGATCGCATGTGCTATGTGAGAGGTTCACTAAGGGAATTCCTTGTGTCCAACCTTTACTATAAGGTTAAGGAAGGGATCCCAATGATACTCCTGTTGTATGTAGATGACTTGTTTGTGATAGGTGAGGATGGGTTGATTACAGATACAAAGAGGAAGCTTGATGCCGAGTTTGAGATGAAGGACTTGGGCATGATGCATTATTTTCTAGGTATGAAGGTGTGGAAGAGTGCAAATGGAGTCTTCCTTGGTCAAGGGAAGTATACAATTGAGATCCTGAAGAGGTTTAGGATTATGGACTACAAGGTAATAGCCACACCTATGGCATCGAACTTGAAGCTACTTTGCGATGCTTCATCAGAGTCAATTGATGCCACAATGTATCGTCAAATTATTGGGTCATTGATGTACCTGACGAACACAAGACCTAATTTATTCTTTTCTGTGAACACTTTGAGCCAGTTCCTAATGGATCCGAGACAAGTTCACCTCGTTGCTGCAAAGCATATATTGAGGTACCTAAAGGGTGTAGTTGAATATGGGCTCAAATATGACACGAATCAAAAGGTTAACCTTTAGGGTTATGTTGATTCAGACCTGGTTGGAAGTGCCATAGATAGGAAGAGAACTTTGGGGTGCTACTTCAGTATGGGATTAGGTGTGATCTCTTGTTTTAGCAGGAAGCAGTCCTACGTGGAACTGAGTACAACCGAAGTAGAGTATGTCACATCTTGTTCAACCAATTGTGAGACAGTATGGATTAGGAATCTACTGTATGATTTGTTTGATCTCTAGTTAGAGGCGATTTCTATCTTTTGTTTGAACCAGAGTTATGTGAAGTTGTCTGAGAAGCCAATGTTCCATGACAAGTCTAAGCATATTGATATCAAGTGCCACTATATCAAGGATATGATGTAGAGAGGAGCAGTGAAGCTACAGTATGTTGCGACGAATGAGGAGATAGTCGATGTGTTAACCAAGCTATTAGCTAGAGTGAAGTTTAAATACTTCAAAGAGAAGCTTGGTGTAAGTCAGATCGAGGTTCCCCCCAAGGGGAGGTGATGGGTCCAGAAGACGTAGATGCACAAGAGCCATTCTCACATGGTGGTAGGTGTGTCCTCCCATGGTGCATATGTAAGGGATATGGTCGAGGTGTGTGCATTTGGGCTGTGCTCCGAGTGACGAGGAGATTATCTAAAGATGATGAGATGATAGTAGGGGATTCAATTTTTTACAGAGGAATATAATCAGTCTTGGGATGCTCCTTCAGGTTTTTCATAGGAATATAATCAATCATGCCAAGATCTTTCAGGTTTTGCAAAGGCATATAATCAGTCCTAGGATTCTCCTTCAGGTTTTACAAAGGCATATAATTAGCATTGGGAGATCCTTCAGGTTTTGCAGAGGCATGTAATAATTCCTGGTATGCTCCTTCAATTTTTGCAAAGGCATAGAATCAGTATTGGGAGATCATTCAAGTTTTGAAAAGAAATAAGTTTCGAGTTATACCTACTTGATGATTTGAAGACCTACATGGAGGTTAGGCCTACATCCAGCATGAAAAATGGTTGGATCTATAGAACTTCATATGACAAGTAGATTCAAGATATAACAACATTTGTTCAATATTATGAGAACAACAACAACAATGAGGATAATGATACAGCACTGAAGACTTGTGCCTATATGCATTGATGTCTATCTCAATAGAATACCTTCTTAGTTAAGAGGGACTGTTAATGTAATTGTAACTTCGAAAAATATTCACTTGTTTATATTATATTTCATATTGTATTTTATTGTACCCCGACGAAGATGTTTATTCCTTTGATTAGGATATTCATTCATGTAGTTAAGTCATGTAAAGATATTGATTTTAACCCTCCATTGTATGTCAGGGCATTAGACCCTGGAGTTAAGTTGTATTAGGGTTATTAGACTCTCCTAGAGAATTCAACCCTGTTGAGGGAAAAAGTCAAGTCAAGATAAAGTATAAATATAGAGAGTGACTCTCTATTTTACACACAAACTCACTCATCAAGTGCGCATGAGGGAGAGAGGACAAGCTCACACAAGGAAGAGAGAGAATTTGTCGAAGATCATCTTTATAGTTTTGGGTTTTACTTTTGCTACTGGTGCTTATTCTATCTCTGAGGAAGTTACGGGGTTTTCTCCTTTATGGTTTCCCCAAGGAAAAATATTTGTGTCTCTTGTCTCTTGTGGTTATTGTTGTGCATGTTATGCTCTCATATAAGATCCTAGATCATATTGAATAAACTGTAAAAATCTAACATATCATTGGCTAGTAATTTGAAGGGATAGTCTCCCCTAAATCCCCTATCACCCGAGTCTACTTTTGTAGGGATAAATACTCATTAGTAACTTATGATATCTGATCATAAGACATATGGTGATGAATGTACTCCACTGAAGGGGACGCACATCCTTAGTTTATAATTTTTTTAATTCGTTTTCCAACTTTGTCGTGGGCATCCTAAGTTTAAATATTAAAGAGGATACCATTGAATTGAAGGAAAAATCATTGTTGTAGAGTGTGGGAGTGATGTATCTTGTTTATGGGCCAATTCGTCTCATGAAGGGTCGATCTCCTTCATTCATGGGTGTGATATTTAGCTAGACCATAAGTATTTCAGTTGTGAACTAAAATCTACCCTGGGAATGATCAAAAGAGGGCGTTCTTCACTATTCAACGTCAATCTTTAATGTTGGGTATAGTTTTGGGTTGAACTTCATATTTGAGATTGGATCTTCACTATTAAGCACGAATAATCTTTTTTGGGAGCACATCCTTGCTGCTAAGAATATCCTAGTCAAATCTGCATGCATTTTGGAGGAGTGTCATCATCTAGATCATTTCTAGGTGTGAGAAAACGCTTCTACAACCATCTCTTGTTAGTGTTTGTTGTTATATTTATTATATATAATTCCCATTTATTAATTATCATATCTAAAAACTAGAACAATTTCATACTTGCTGCACCAAAACTATGGTGCTACAATGATCTTGTCTCCTTGAGGACTGGTTTCTTCTTTCCCAGCTTATGGGATTTTATACTATCTTCCCCTTATGTAGGCCTCTAATGTTTCAAGGTATGTGAATTTGATGTCTCTATTTGAAAATGTTGAATAAATTGGGGCCTTTGATAACCAAATTAGTTGGGTTCTTTAGATTTGGTGACTGTGTTGAAAGAAAATGCAAGAGGTTGAAGTTTTAAAGAAATAAGGTGAGTTGGCCTTCCCATATTACTTAGGCATTGTATTGTTGACTGTTTTCAAAAAAATATGAAGATTAATTTTGTTTTTAAAGATAGAACCTTTAAGAATGTTGTTAGAATAATCAACCCATAGTTACCTACCTTAGACATTAATTTAATTATTTTTTACTTATTACCTAGTTTCCTAGATTCCACTCTATGCTAGTTGCCTTCTACATGTCCTAGAAGTCAACACATGCTAAAAATGAGTCATGGAGCGCTTGGGAAACATCCTAGAAATCCATTTTTGCATGTCTTCTTTATTCCAGATTCTCCAAAGTGCGTATCTTCTTTTTCTGTAAAGCTGCCTTGTTTTATTTCTGATTTAAGGAAAAGGAAAAGCTAGAATAGTTGTAACTGTTTTTTTTTTTTGCCCACATCATCCTCCGTCCTTTTCTCCAAATAAAATCATGTATGAGTTTTCTTTCCATCCCTCTTTAGATTTCCTACTTGACTTAGCCAATTCGTGATCATCTACCTAGATTTGGAAACTGCTTTATGCACCTATGGGGGATTTGACTAGTTTTGGTAAGCCTCATTTTTTACTATTTCGAAAGGCAAATTTATGCATTTGAATCTCTCATGTAATTATATATGAAAACAAACTATTACTTCACAAGTTTGGATATTGTACACTTACTCAATACAGATTGGTGTTATGCTCCAATTTCAATCTCCTTTCATGTTAATTTTGCATGTTTGATTAGCAATTTTGTGAGTGTAATTGTTCTATCTCTTGAGTTAAATTTCCACATGGTATTAGAGCCTTTTTAGATCAATTTATCTCTTTCCATATTTCTATTGTAGTTTTGACATCTTGATTGGGAGCATATTCTGCTAACTGAAGGGCCGCAGTTTTTGAGCTATGGACCAATCTCAGAAGATCATATTGACTCCATTCAATTTATTTGAGTGGAAAGTTGATATGGAGATATTGTTGAGAGAGAAATGTCTCTACAGGGTGACTATGGAAACTGAGGGAGATCCCAATGCAGCTCCAGAGAAAATCAAGTGGCACAACAGGAGGGATGAGGCCCATGGTCTTTTGTGTCTAAGCATTTCAAGAGACCTCCTCTTCCATATTGATGGATTGACATCACCTAATGAAGTGTGGGAGAACCTTGTAGATATTTTTGGAAATAAATACGAGATGAGAGGACATCAAATCGAGAATGAGCTGATCTCCTTGAGTCCCAGTAGCTTCGAATCATTGCAACTCTATTTTTCCAAGTTTAAGGCCTTTGTTTTGCAGTTGAAATGGTGTGGGATAGAAAAGAAGGAAGAGAAACTAGTTTTGGCCATATGGTCTAAGCTTGGCCCTAACTATTCAATGTTTGTTTCGACCTTCCATTCCACCAAGTTGACAGCTCAATCCCAGAAGATTCCTAATCTTGTAGAGTTCATGGAATCCCTCACACAAGAACAAGATAAGTTGGTGACGATGGGCACCATCAAACCTTCCAAAGACCAAGATTTGGTTGCTGGAGATTCAAGGGTGGATTCAAAAAGCAAGAAAAAAGCTAAAAAGACACCTGAGCAAAAGAGAGACAAGTCTAAGTCTCAAGAGGATCCCCAAGGTTCCAAGAAGAACTCCCAAAAGAAGAAGAACAAAGGAGAAATGAGCAAGTGTGCATACTGCAGTAAGGGCTATCATCATGAGAGATCTTGTATGAAGAATAAAATTGACATGTTGACCCAACTCCTGGAGAACAATAATATCTCACTTCCTGATTACTCAAAGAAGAGGGAAGGAGGATCAAATTCAAAGGACAGAGAAAGAGTACATGCCTTAGTTGCTGGCACACCAAACTCACCTATCTTCATCATAGACTCTGGAGCTTCTAGACATATGGTTTCAAAAAAAGAGGCATTCTCCTGTCTTAACATGTCGAAAGGTCCACCAATAGTTTTGGGAGATGACTCTCTCACTGACAGTTTAGGGAAGGGAAGGATTGATCTTGACCATGGTAAGTTCAATAATGTGTTGTATGTTCCAGGTCTTTCCTCTAATCTCTTGTCAGTGTATCAGATGAATCTCACTCGGTCTCCAAAGAAGGTCATATTCTACCCTGATGATGTTGAAATCACTGATATTTCGAATGGTAAATTCATAGCAAAAGGTGTTCTTGATCACACTTCGAAGGTGTACATGTTTTTTGAATTTCTACCCTACTCAAACCCCTCTGCTCTTCTGATTCATGCTAATGAGGAAAGAAAGCTTTGGCATGAAATATTTGGCCATCTTAACTACAATTATCTTTCTAATTTGAGTGAAAAATATATGGTCGTAGGGTTACCAAAGATCATGTTTTCTAAGGGAGTCTGTTAAGATTGTATCCTAGGAAAACACCCAGAGCACAAGTATGAGAGAGCTAGTCATGAGAGAACCTATGCACCTATGAACCTATAGTGACATTTATAGTCCATTTTCTCATATGTCCATGATTCAAGCCAAATATGCACTCACTTTTATAGATGACTTTTACAGGTATTGTTGGGTTCACTTCTTAAAGCATAAGTTTGAATTTTTTGACCTCTTCAAAGTCTTTAAAGCCCTGGTTGAAAACCAGTGTGGGAGGAAACTCAAGATCCTCAGATATGAAAAGGGTGGTGAGTATGTCAATTCTGAGTTCATTCAGTATTGTAAATATGAAGGTATTCAGATGCAGCATTCGATCCCTTACACACCACATCACAATGGAGTTGCTTAGAGAAAGAACGGGTCATTGAAGGAGATGGCAACCTGCATGATTGAGGCTAAGACTTTGCCACCAAATTTTTGGGTCGAGGCTATAAACTGTGCATCCTAAATCCATAATAGGGTCCCTCATAAGCAACTTTATTGTATGAATCCTTTTGAATCTTAGAGTGGGCACAATCTAGATGTGACCCATTTCAGGATTTTTGGCTCAAAGGCTTGGGCTAGAATTCCAACAGAAAAGAAGAAGGCTTTGCAGCCCCAAAGCCAAGAGTGCCTATTTGTTGGGTATTCTGAAGATTCAAAAGGGTACAATCTTATCAACTTGAGAACTAACAAATCTTTCATTGAAATAAGTGTTCAGTTCCAAGAAGAGCCTTTAGTTGCAGTTGAAGTTGGAGAGTCTTCTTCACCACCAGATTCATTGATTGTAAGTGAAGAGACTAATGAGTTTGCTAATTATGATATGTCTAATAATGATTATTTTATTGCAAATCCTAATATTCCTACAAAACCAAAATGGGTATCAAAGAGAATTCATGCAGATGGGGAACTAGCTGGAAATCCTAATGACACTAGGAGGACTAGATCTCAATTTGAGAGTGCCCTTTGTGTGAAAGATCCTCTATTTGTTGAGAAGTGTTATCTGATGGTTGAATCATATCCATAGACATATGAATATGCATCACATGATCCAATATGGAAAACATCCATGAAAGAATAATTCAGCTCGCTCCAGAAGAACAACACTTGGGAAATGGTTGATCTTCCCCCAGGGAGGAAGCTAGTTCAATGTAAGTGGGTTTTCAAAACTAAGTTTTCTACTGATGGTTCACCTTTTAAATGTAAGGCAATATTGGTATCCAAGGGATACTCACAGGTACATGGTATTGACTACAATGAAACCTTTTCACTAGTGGCAAAGATGGACTCCATAAGGCTAGCTTTAGCCATTGCGGCTTTGAAGCAGTGGGAGGTACATCACATGGATGTGAAGTATGCTTTCGTAAATGGAGATCTCACTGAGGATATTTACATTTAGAAACCTGAAGGGTTTGTTTCTAATCCATCTTTAGTGTGCAGGTTAAATAAATCATTGTATGGGCTCAAGCAAGCCCCCAGGGCTTGGTATGCCAAGATTGATGGTTTTTTGCTATCACTGAGTTGTGTTTGATGCAAGTATAATCCTAATGTATATTTGAATCTAATTCATGGTTCTTTGATGATTATTGTCTTGTATGTGGATGACCTTCTGATTACAGGAAGTTCAAAGAAAGAGATTTCCTCCTTGAAGGATGCAATGAACCATGCATTTTCTATGACAGATTTGGGATTGTTGAGCCAATTCTTGGCTCTTTAAATTGCTCAATCCCAACATGTAATCAAAGTACATCAGTCCAAGTATGCCTTAGATTTGCTGAACAAGTTCAACATTAAATATTGCAAGCCAAGCAAGACTCCCTTCCTTTCAGAAGTTAAGCTTGAAGAATCAGTTAGTGTGGCTTCAAGATACATGGATTATCCTCATGAGATCCAATGGAGAGCATCCAAAAGGATCCTAAACTTTGTTCAAGGAGCAATAACTCATGGGATATTCTCCAAAGAAAAATATGATCTTGATTTGATTGGGTTTACTGACAGTGATAGTGCAGGTGACAACACAGATCAAAAGTCTACATCAGGATATGTGTTCATGCTTGCAGAAGGACCAATCAGCTAGGCAAGAAAGAAGCAGAGTGCCATAGCACTCTCATCTACAAAAGAAAAGTATAGATGAGTTGTAAATGAAGCAACTCAATGTTTGTCGTTGCAGGGAATACTTGGAGAATGTGGCTTCAAATCAGAGTTTTCAACTATTATCTACTATGATAATTAGAGCACCATTCGAATCTGCAATGATCTAGTTCAGAGACAGTGAACCAATCACATTGAGATCCATATGCACTACATCAGACAACTTCTGCATGATGGTACCATTCGTCTACTCTTCTGTGCATCTTCAGGTCAAGTAGCAGACATCTTCAGCAAAGTTTTTTGTGAGAAGACATTCAGCAATCTCAAATCACTACTAGGGATTGCTGATCATGCTATGAAGCATGATTGATGACAATATTTCCAAATTTTGGTTTCTTGTCCATGTTTAAGGGAGAATTTCCCCACTAGGTTTTTGCCTCTTTCCTTGGTTGTATGGACAAGCAGTATGTAAAGGGTGACTAAGCCTTGTTGCTAGGCCCTATATTTTTCTGATATTTACTCATAAAGTCAGTATTAAGGGGGGTTGTTAGAATAATCAACCCATAGTTACCTACCTTAGACATTAATTTAATCATTTTTGTCTTATTACCTAGTTTCCTAGATTCCACTCTATGCTAGTTTCCTTCTACATGTCCTAGAAGTCAACACATGCTAAAACTGAGTCATGGAGTGCTTGGGAAACATCCTAGAAATCCATTTTATCATGTTTTCTTTATTCCATATTCTCCAAAGTGCATATCTACTTTTTCTGTAAAGTTGCCTTGTTTTATTTCTGATTTAAGGCAAAGGAAAAGTTAGACTAGTTGTAACTGCCTTGTTTTTTACCCACATCATCCTCCCTTCTTTTATCCAAATAAAAGCATGTATGAGTTTTATTTCCATCCCTCTTTATATTTCCCACTTGACTTATCCAATTCATGAGCATCTACCTACATTTGGACACTGCTTTATGCACCTATGGGGGATTTGACTAGTTTTGGTAAGCCTGCTTTTTTACTATTTTGAATGGAATCTTTATGCATTCGAATATCTCATGTGATTATATATTATAGCATCCTATTACCTCATAATCTTGGATATTGTACACTTACTCAATACAAATTAGTGTTATGCTCCAATTTCAGTCTCCTTTGGTGTTAATTTTGCATGTTTGATTAGCAATTTTGTGAGTGTACTTGTTCTATATCGTGGGTTAAATTTCCACAAATGTTGACATGATAGAAATATTTTGAACCTAAATAAAAAGAATCCCATTTTTTGTATCAAACAATTGTGAAATTTGACATTTGTAACTGTGGTATGCACATGTGCTCATGTAAGTGTTTTATACAGTTGTACTTAATTTTTTTATTGTACTTGATATGATTTAGACAAGATATTTGAGAATTTTTTCTTCCTAAAAAGTTATAAGGCTTACAAGTTTTCCCACCCAATAAATAATTGTAAAAATTATTTAATGTATTATCCAAGTTTTGAAAACATTAGATCAAGGTGATACATTATTTTTCCAAAGAAAAAAATAGATAAAAAGATTGTTGTTTTCCACTTAATACCTAATTTTTTTACCACTCATTAACTAACTTAAATAAAAACCCGGTTGCATTACTTTTATTTATTGGGCAGAGAGGCACTCTACATCCCAAAAAAAAAATTGACGAGAAAAACAACCCAATATGGGGGAGGTATTGTAACGTTCCTACCTCACAAAATAATAAAAAATAAAAAATTTAGTTATCAACCAAAAAACATTTCGGCCTTAAAAACAATATGGGAGAGTAATAAAAACTATGAGCAAGGCCATGTGCAAAGGCCTCTTAAACAACCCATGATTTTAAAACCATGTGCAAGGACCTTCTAAACAACCCATGGTTTTAAAACCATGTGCAATGTCCTCCTAAACAACCCATGGTTTTAAAATCATGTGTTAAAACCATGGATTTATAACCAATTTCAAAACCCTAGATCAATATATTTAATCCCACTCACTGCTTGATAGAGCCTATGATTTGGATCTAAGCCACTTTGAATATATCTATCTTAAATGGATTCAATTCCTTGAGGTGCAATTCTTTAATTCTTGTGTAAAAAAATTAAGATAACAAAATTTACACCTCAAGAATATTGATCTCCCTTCGTTCATAATATATATGGGTCTATGGTGGTTTTATTTTTTATTTTATGAGTCGACATAGATGTTATATTTTCTTAATATCTGATTAGATTATCTATGATATTTGTTTGAAAGAATAACAAGTACATAGAATATAAAATATGCATAAGTGTTGGGGCTCCGACCCTAAAGGTCCTTAGTTTTGGTAACTCCGCGGTTTTTGTGGAAGTGTAAGTGGAGTTACAACCTAAAATAGTCTTAGGGGTGTCGCGGGTGGGTCGAAACCCTTTTTGTAATTAACCCTTGGGTTAAATCCAGGGTTAGGGTTATAGGCGCCCATGGTTTAAGTCCATGGTTTTGTAACAGTGAGCTATATAAATAGGAACTTATGTAAAGAAGTAGGGTTAGGTCTTTAATCATTATCTTATGAAGCTAATGTAATGAGAAGATAAGAGATTGTATAAGGGTTTTTGTAAGAAGGTTAAGTCCCAGCTGTGTGTGTGGATGACCTCTGCAGCTGTGTGCGTAGAGGGGTTTTTGGTGAAAAGGAAGATCTGCAGTTGTGTGCGCAGAGGCCTGCTGCTATGTGCATGGCTTTGACGACTGAAAGGATCTGTAGCTGAGTGCGTAGATCAGAACTGTCGTTTTAGTTGTAAAGAGTTGAATAAAACGAAGTTCTGTGGATGTAACCCCTACACTGGGGGTGAACCACGTTACATCTGGTGTTGTGGTTCATTTGTGTTGATTTGTTATTATATTTTATGCACTGCTAAGTAGATAACTGATAAAGTAAGATTGCTGTTAATAACTAGCTTCGCTATGAATTCCCAGATAAGGGCTGTGCAAGTAACTGTTTGTTTATCTAACCGCGAAGCTACATAATTGATAATACAAGCATTGTGTCACGTGATTATTAATAGTTAAATACTAAAGGTACAGTAAGATCCTCTCTTCTTCTTACAGAAACCTGATTCTGTGGCACCCCATAGCTGTTTCGGGTGAGACTGTAGCCTATTCGTAGGCTTCTGCCGAAAGGGCCAACACTGTGGGTCTTTTGTTGGTGCGAA
Source organism: Pseudotsuga menziesii (assembly GCA_001517045.1). NCBI lineage: Eukaryota > Viridiplantae > Streptophyta > Pinopsida > Pinales > Pinaceae > Pseudotsuga > Pseudotsuga menziesii. The sequence continues at coordinate 36,600 of LPNX011158799.1, read as the reverse complement.
GTTAAAGGTAAAACCTGGGTCTGCCCATTTATCCCAACAAATTGGTTCCATTGCCGGTTGAACTCAGTATCTGTTGAAGAGGGATCTACGTCATACCTCGAGGGCTATGTTTTGGCGACCCTCTGTAAAAGAAATTGGTGATTGGATCGAAGCGACCTCTTTGAAGTTTACAAAACAGGAAAATAAAGATCCCCATCATAGCGCAGAACAATTCTTGCAAAGGTACGTCTTTTCTAATGTTCATGAAATTTTCTTTGGTACTATACACATAAAGTTGCACCAGTGGTTATCCAGGTTAACAGAAAGGAGGACGAACTTCCAAGAAAACCAGTTTCCTCCCTGGACCCCCGCAAGAATAGCTATCTTGAAAAGAGTGAAAAACGCAATCTCACGAGCCGTGGATTTCTGGACTACGCGAACTCTTGAAGCATTTGTGACGGAGTTCGCCATCGACACAAGTACCTCCTTTAGCGAAGCTGAACGACAGTTTTTCAAAGGACCAAGGGGTAAGTACTTGAACCTATTTAGTTTGAATATTAAAATACTATTGGCTGAAAAAGGAATCTTGCTTATAGAGTCAGATTGTTAGATATAGTATTGCTAACCTATGATTGGAAGTGACTGGGACTTCGATGAGCAAAGTGGTTTGCTGCGAAGCGGCAAAAGATATAAGAGAGATATCGGCTCCTCTACTGAGTATACCCCTTTAAGCTCTGAATCCTCTGAGTCCGTCGAGGCCCCCTCTATTAGAAACCCTCCGATAACCCTGCAGCAGAGACCTATTATCCCCGAGAACCTGTCGCAGTCTGAAAATAACCCTAGCCCGAGTATCCCTGTCGCAGGTCAGTCTTCCCTAGCTAGTTCAAACCCTTCCTCCCCCCTAGATCCCAAATGGCCCATGTTCATGATGACATCAAACTACCGGTTTTTAAAGGAACTGGGTCAGAAGATCCAGAACAGTTCTGGTTTCTATGCGAAGCTGTGTGGACCGCGAAGAACATTACGGACATAGATGTTCGACGAGCGTAGCTGATCACTTCTTTCAGAGACCGAGCCCTAACTTGGTTTATGAAGTTTGCTAGCACGCAGAACCCTGTCTTGGCTGACATCAAAGCAGCACTGATCCGAGAATTTAAGAAACCTAAATCAGAGTCGCAGTGCATCACTGAGTTAAAAGAGATTCAGCAACGGCGAGGCGAATCTGTGTGGGACTTTGATTAGAGATTCAAAGTTCTGCTTGACCAAGTTAGCTTCACGATTGGACCAGCATAACATAAGGAGTGGTTTATTGCAGCATTATTACCTCACATCAGAACTCCACTCATGCAACAGAAGGTTGCTGATCAGCAAGAGACCTTAGAGATTGCCATAAAGCTTGAAACTGCACCTGTCAAAGATAATTCTGGCATAGCTCGTGGAGATGGATTTAGAGCTTCGCGACATGAAAAAATGGAAATCCACCCGCGAAGAGGTATGGTGTATACATTGTCGAACAGAAGGCCACGACAAGGACCAGTGTTTGGTACTGAGAAACTATTGGAATACTGGTGCACCAAACCCGCTGAATCCTAGTGTTCTGTACTGTGAGATCTGTCAAACTACTACCCAGCATCGACCAGAAGACTGCTATCTGTTATAGAGGTATGTTCAAGTCGCGAAGAATCCTTATTGTAAATTCTGTAAATCAGTAGGCCACAATGAAGATGAATGTCGCAGCTTCGACCTTATGAGGGAGCGGACCTACGACACTTATAGGATTTACCCAGATGCACAAGGCAATGATGGATATGGTTACCGAGGTGGTCAAGGTAGTTTTAGAGGCCATGGTCGTGGTATTCCTGGAGGAGTTCGAGGTCAAGTTATTTGCTATAACTGCAATCAGGCGGGACATCTAGCTCGAGACTGTCAAAACCTAACCACGACATGCCGATACTGCAGAGCAATCGATCATGTCATCGAGCAATGCCCACAGTTGCTAGCTAAAATTCAAGAAAGGAACAGCAAACCTAGTCTGAGTGTCCAGTTGATTGTTGTCGAGCCACGACCAATCCCAGCTGTTAATGTGGTTACAAGAAGTGGAGCTATGACAGATGCGCAGTGTCCAGCGAAGCAGCCTGACGAAGCTTGGTTTCGCAAGGCCGTAGAGAAAACTCCAGCATTTGATGTTCGACGAGAAAAAGAAACTTTTTGGAAGCCAGACAAGACTTTGCTGATCCAGATTTTCCTGCAGCAAACAAGCAGCATCAGCAGCTGCAATCCCAGGAAGACTCACAAGGCCAAGTAAGTACTCTGTCATCATTTTTACAGAGTTGCATCAAATTGTTAAGAAATTAGAATGCCTTAAATGAATTACAAAAAGTTATTCAGTCTTGCGAACCTTAGCTAAGCCTTGGTAAGGAAAAAGCTATCAATAGAATTAGAAGGACTGGAAGAGAGATGAGACTACATGCTCAGATAGGAGAATATGACATGAAGGATATTCTTTTAGATCTAGCAGAAGTCAATATCTTAACTAAACAAACATGGGAACAAATGGGAAAGCCCACCCTTGACTGGTCCCCTATCCAATTGAGATTAGCCAATCAGCAGAGGATTCTGCCTTTAGGAAGATTTTTTTAGTGGATATAGATGGAGTCAGCACTGTAGCAAATTTTGAAGTTATTGAGATCATTGATGACAGTAACCCCTATCCAGCTTTGCTAGGAATTGAGTGGGCAATAGATAGTGATGCGGTTATCAATCTTAAAAAGAGACAAATGACTTTTGAAGGGAAGGGATTGAGAGCTATATTACCATTGGATCCTTCTCAAGGAGAAAGATATACGGAGCCAGTCAGAGAGGAAGATCAGGATATTCTGGACCACATCTATAATATCACAGCTAAAGAAGAAGATTATGTCGAGCCTAATGCCGAAGGTGTAATGGATTGGCAATGTGATATCTCCTCCATGTCTGACTCAGATGATGGTCTAGAGAATTGGCAGAATCGACTATATGAGCTACATGGCCATCGATGCGCACGAATTACCAAATCTCTTAGATGCCTTAGTGCACAGGACAGAGATTTTCCTACATATGATGGGTTGACAGACCCAGGAAAATTTATTGCGTAGTTCTCAGAACAAGTGCCAGAATCACAGAGAATGCAGACTCTGGAAGCAGCATTAAGAGCTATAGCAGTGAGATGGTGGAATGGCCACAGGAAGTATATTCACAGTTGGGAAGCTTGCCAGAAATTTCTTTGCCTCAGGTTCATAGACCATTCTCAAGAGGTGCGAAGCAAGTTCAATGGGCAGAATAGTCCTCAAGAACATTTGAAGCAATGTTATGCAGCATGGGAACATGTACCTCACGAGGAATGGGTGCATAAGTTTGTGCACACTTTGGAACCTATAGCAAAAAACTGGTATACGGAGGTCGAGCTTCGACACGGTACTATAAGTTGGGATGATCTTGTTGATAGTTTTATGCTTACATTTTCTATTAACAAAGTTTGTCCTGCTTTAGATGCAGCTGTTAGATTGATCCGTACTAAGATATTTGATGCCCAAGAAATAGGGGAATACCAAACAGATTGGGAAGCACAAGAAGCTAATGCAATTGAATGTTACAACCTCGCAATTGACGAGGATGATGATCCACGTAACATTAACATTCCGGAGTCAGAAGGAAACTGCGAAGTACGCGGACCAGTGGTCGAAGCACCTAAAGTGACTCAGCCTCTGAAGATGCGGACCGTAAACATTGCGTCAGAGGAAAATCCCAAGTATGCTACAATTGGAGATTATTGGGATGATGAAATGGTGAGCAAAGTGACCCAACTTCTCCACGAATATCAGGACCTATTTTCGACGAATTTTTCCGAGATGAAAGGTATCCTTGGTGATATAGGAGTAATAAAGATCCCTCTGAAACCTGATGCGAGGCCTGTGAAACAGCGTCCCTATAGGCTAAACCCTAAGTATAAAGAAAAATTAAGACTGGATCTGGATAAGATGCTTGCAGCAGGAATTATAGAGCCTATCGAAGAGTCTGAATGGGTCAGTCCGATGGTAGTACAAGAAAAGAAGACTAAGGGTGAAATCCGAATCTGTGTCGATCTGAGGAAGTTGAACTATGCGTGTATGCATGATCCCTTTCCCACTCCTTTTACAGATGAAGTCCTCGACAATGTCGGAGGTCAAGAAGTCTACTCTTTTACTGATGGATTTTTAGGCTACCATCATATCAGAATTGCTCCAGAAGACCAACATAAGACAACTTTTGCTACAGAAATGGGATCCTTTCAGTATACAGTTATGCCTTTCGGATTGAAGAATGCACCTGCTATGTTTTCTCGAGTAGTCATTTGTGCATTTAAAGAATTTATACATAAATTCTTAGAAGTTTATTTTGATGATTGGACTATCTTCAGGTTACTAAAAGATCACATTTCTAGTTTAAGACTTGTGCTGGATAAGTGTAGACAGCACCAGATCTCCTTGAATTTGAAAAAGTGTATCTTTTGTGCACCCTTTAGAATTTTGCTAGGTCATATTGTTTGTAAGCAAGGATTGATGTTAGACCCTACGAAGATAGCAATCATTGCGAATTTGCCTCCTCCGAAGTCTATTAAGCAACTTCGCACTACCCTTGGTCACACTGGATACTACAGGAAATTTATTAAAGGATATGCCCAGATCATAGCCCTGATGGAGAAATAGCTGAAGAAAGAGATTAAGTTTGAATGGACACCTGAATGTCAAGCCAGTTTGGACATTTTAAAAGAGAAGATGGTGACTGCCCCTATTTTAGTATTTCCTGATTGGAATAAGGAGTTTCATGTGCATGTCGATGCATTCTCCATCGCTCTGGGTATAGTATTGGCTCAGACAGGTGCAGGTAACAATGATCACTCTATTTCCTTTGCAAGTCGCAAACTGTCAACAACAGAGAAGAACTATACCACGGTAGAAAGGGAAGGTTTAGCCATGGTATATGCTTTGCAAAAGTTCTGACATTATCTGTTAGGTTCTCATTTTAAGATGTTCACTGACCACTCTGCTTTGGAATATTTGGTTAACAAACCTGTGCTAGGTGGAAGGATATGTAGATGGATCATCTTGTTTCAGGAGTACGACTTTGAGATCATAGTTAAGCCAGGCAGACTTAACCTAGGACCTGACCATCTATCGAGGCTTGAGTTAGGGGAAGAGCACACTAGCCTGGATGAAGGTCTTCCTGACACCCAGTTATGTACCATCCAGATGGTTGATTATTACTTTCAGGACATTGTTCAGTATTTGGCTACAGGATATGCACCGTCAGAGATGACAACACAGCAGAAGAAGCAGTTGGTGGTTCGAGCTGTTGATTTTACTTTAATAGCAGGACAACTATACAAGATGGGACCAGATGAAATATTGCGCAGGTGCTTCCTTGAGCATGAAAAACCATTGATCTTGGCTGAAGCACACTCTGGAGCAGCAGGAGGTCATTATGCAGGGAAAGCTACAGCGCAAAAGATTTTGGCAGCCGGCTTGTGGTGGCCTACACTTCATAAGGATGATAGGGAGTACCGCCACAATTGTGATATCTGTCAAAGGACAGGAAAACCATCCAGGAGGGATGAGATGCCCCTCGTTCCGTAGGTAACTTTACAGGCCTTTGACAAATGGGCTATTGATTATGTTGGACCCATAAATCCCCCTGCAAAGAAATCAGGAGCAAGGTATATTATTACAGCAACTGAATACCTTACTCGTTGGGCTGAAGCTCAACCAGTCAAGGATTGTAGCGCTGCTACAGTTGCGAATTTCATCTTCGACAATATTTTAACAAGGTTTGGATGTCCTAGAATTCTTATGAGTAACCAAGGGTCACACTTTTTGAATAAAACTATTGAAGCATTGACTGAAGAGTTTCAGGTATATCACCAGAACAGTACTATGTACCATCCTCAAGCAAATGGAACTATGGAAGCCTTCAATAAGATTCTTGAGCAGGCTTTGACCAAGGTTTGTAATATTAATAGAAATGATTGGGATCTCAGAATCCCGGTAGTATTATGGGATTATAGAACCACTTGCAAGAAGTTGACAGGTCACACACCTTTTAGGCTGGTTTATGGGCAAGAAGCAGTTATGCCAATGGAGTATATTGTTCCTAGTCTCGAAATAGCTGCTTTCACAAAGATGGATGACCCAGATATGTTGCATAAAAGGCTAGCCCAGATAACAGAACTAGAAGAAGACAGATTCATTGTAGGGTTCTAGCAGCAAGTGCAGAAGGCTAGAGAAAAAGCATGGCATGACAGGCATATAAAAAAGAAGCAATTCCAGAGTGGTGATCTTGTACTCTTGTATGACAGCAAATTCATGAAGTTCCCTGAAAAGTTTAAGACCCATTGGAAAGGACCTTACATAGTTTAGAAAGTTAGTGATGGTGGTGCAGTCCAGTTATCCAAATTAAACAGAGAAACTTTGCCTTCCATGGTGAAAGAAAGTCGGTTGAAGAAGTACAGGGACAAATCGAGACCCTCTAATTAGAAATAATACAAGAAAGAAGAGTCTAAGTACCAAGATTAGTTGAAAGTGGGTACTAGACTATAATTAAGCTGTCAAAAGGTCACGAGTTGCATGTCACATGTAAAGTCGAAGGTCCTTAGCACGGCGCAACTAAAAGTTGAGTCGCAGATTAAAATTATGACTGCCCGGGAAGATCAGATGTGGCGGCACTAGCACGTGCTCTACATTAACCGTCCTCAATGATGAAATTTTACGAAATCTAGCGGCGCATGTCTGATATCCACAACACTTGGGTCTGATCTGCTATACATCATGACCCATTATCACAAATCCTGATCGCCAGAGTCCTTAAAAAGACATCCAGCTCCCACAGTTCGCCATCTATAGTTATGCAGTTTAGACCATGTCGAATGAATGTAAAGCCCAAAATCTATTACGAGCGGTCAAAGAGAGAAGTCTGCAGAACCTTCTGAACAATCCGCTGGAGCAGACATGCCTGACCAAGGCACAAAGAAAGGAAGAAGTTCGCTCTAAGAGATTTGAAGAAAGGCAGAAGTGCGCTCTATGCCGCACAAAGAAAAGCCCCTGTTTGCATGGGAAAATTCTGCAACATCCCAAGCTGTAGCCTCCTGGGTTAGCAGAGCCAGGTCGGATGTTTGTCTTATGCACCTTGACACGTAATTCTGAGGGGACCCGAAGTTGTGGATGGTCAAGTGTTCGGCAAGCAGATTGAAAGAGGGGCCTGCTGACAGATTCAGAAGATTGTTACCAGCATAAAAAGTCCAAAGGAAATGCACAAACAACCAACGACCAGATGAATGGCTTCAACACACTATACACTACGTATCACCAGAAAGATTCTCCCACCAGAAAAGTCGCAGAGTGCCCCGGGACGGGCCACAAGTGAGCCTTAGGGGCCTGTTGGGGCTCCAACCCTAAAGGTCCTTAGTTTTGGTAACTCCATGGTTTTTGTGGAAGTGTAAGCGGAGTTACAACCTAAAATAGTCTTAGGGGTGTCGCGGGTGGGTCAAAACCCATTTTTGTAATTAACCCTTGGGTTAAATATAGGGTTAGGGTTCTGGGCGCCCATGGTTTAAGTCCATGGTTTTGTAACAGTGCGCTATATAAATAGGAACGTATGTAAAGAAGTAGGGTTAGGTCTTTAATGATTATCTTATGAAGCTAATGTAATGCAAAGATAAGAGATTGTATAAGGGTTTTTGTAAGAAGGTTAAGTCTCGGTTGTGTGCGTGGACGACCTCTGCAGCCGTGTGCGCAGAGGGGTTTTTGGTGAAAAGGAAGATCTGCAGCTGTGTGCGCAGAGGCCTGCTGCTGTGTGCGCGGCTTTGAGGACTGAAAGGATCTGTAGCTGAGTGTGCAGATCAGAACTGTCGTTTTAGTTGTAAAGAGTTGAATAAAACGCAGTTCTGTGGACGTAACCCCTACACTGGGGGTGAACCACGTTACATCTGGTGTTGTGGTTCATTTGTGTTGATTTGTTATTATATTTTATGCACTTCTAAGTAAATAACTGATAAAGTGAGATTGTTGTTAATAACTAGCTTCGCTGTGAATTCCCAGATAAGGGCTGTGCAAGTAACTGTTTGTTTATCTAACCGTAAAGCTACATAATTGATAATACAAGCATTGTGTTACGTGATTATTAATAGTTAAATACTAAAGGTACAGTAAGATCCTCTCTTCTGCTTCCAGAAACCTGATTCTGCGGCACCCCATAGCTGTTTCGGGTGAGACTGTAGACTGTTCGTAGACTGCTGCCGAAAGGGCCAACACTGTGGGTCTTTTGTTGGTGCGAAGTTAAAGGTAAAACCCGGGTCTGCCCATTTAGCCCAACAATAAGACACAAATATTTTCGTCGAGGAAACCATAAAGGAGAAAACCCCACAAACTTCTTTAGAATAGTAAGATTATCAAAAGTAGTAATAAGAAATGTTCAGCTACTATGTTTCTCTCCTCCTCTGACTGTCTCTCTCTCTCATGTGCCTTAAAGAGTGTGTGAAATATGTATAAATGAGGGAAAGTGCCTCCCTATTTATACCCTTTCAAGTCGCTGGCCAAATATAAGACTCGAGCCTACAAGTCATCTCACATGGGGCCCATTTCTCCTAGAGAGACCACAATTACATATTACATGACGTTACATTGTGGACTATTTCCATGACTTACAACATCGGTTGTACCTCAAGGTATAGACACAATTTAGACATCTTGTAAAGGGGTAGCACACATCCCCAATGGGGGTAAAACAACCTACAATGACAATATACATCAAAATATCTTCTGAAGTTACAAATACATCAACACTCCCTCTTGACTAGGAATATATTCTCTCTCTACACAGCAATCAACACTTTTGGTCAGGTCTTCATCACGTCATCATCATCACGGAGTCATAGTCTTCATCATAGCTGCTGCAATCATCTTCTTATAATTTGAGCATCGTCATATACTATCTGTCATCAGAATTTTCTACTGTGCTGGCCCTTTTTCATGTTGGATGTAGGCCTAGTCCTCTCCTAGGTCTTCATCTACAGTGCCAACCTTTTTTCATGCTGGATGTAGGCCTATTCCTCTACCAAGTCTTCATCTACATCATCTCTGTGAGAAAACCATCAGTAGGCACATCCCAGGACTTATTATATTCCTCTTGCAAAACCTGCAAGACATCCCAGGACTGATAATATGCCACTGCAAAACCTGAAGGAGCATCCCAAGACTGATTAGATGCCTTGCAATACTTGTGTACCCTATTATTACCTCATCATCTTCATATCATCTCATCGTCACATGGAGCACAACCCATTTACACATAACACAAAACTCACATTCACCGGCATGGTAGGACAAACCTACTACCATCCGGGAAAAGGCTTCCATCACTTACATCCACCAGCATGGTAGGACATGCCTACTACCATCTGGAAAAGGCTCTAGCACTTACATCCATTGGCATGGTAGGACTCACCTACTACCATCCGGGAAAGGCTCCAACACTTACATCGAACGGCATCGTAGGACACACCTACTACCATCTAGGAAAGGCTATAGAACTTACATCCACTGGCATGGTAGGACACACCTACTACCATCCAGAAAAGGCTCCATCACTTACATCCACCGGCATGGTAGGACACACCTACTGCCATCCAGGAAAGGCTCCAACACTTACATCCACTGGCATGGTAGACCACACCTACTACCATCCAGGAAAGGATTTGTAATTACATCATGACCATGGGAGGCCCAGCTTGCCACTATGTCGAAAAGGATTATGTGTATCTGCGTCTTCGGGACTCATCACTTCCCCTTGGAAGGAACCTCGATCTGAAGTACACCATGATTCTCTCTGAAGTATTCAAACTTCACTCTACCCATTTCTAGCATAGAATCACATCAGGATTGATTATGTCTAAGGATAACTTGTGAGATTCGCGAGGACTGATTACATCCGAGGACAACCTAGATGACTAATTATGTCTAAGAAATTGTCACATACCCCAATTTTGTAAAATTATGTAATTGTTTTTATTTAATTTTCTGAGACATTATGATAAACTTAATCCTAAGTAGGGATTGATGACTCAGCAGAGTCAACAGTTATGGAGTGTAATTGAAAATATTTTATTAATAATAATTATATTATGGAGACAACAGCATGGGAGAGCTGTTAAAAGAGGTTACTGGTCAAACTGGGTATTGGAACTAGGTGGAGAGGCAAAGGACAAGTGGCAGCATCCTCAAGCACTTCCTAAGTTGCAGGTGGCAACTTCCCTATATTTGGGGTCATGATTCCCCAAGAAAGTGGAATGTGGGCAGGTGGCTCATTAAATGACAGTTATCCCAATTAAGACCTAGGCAATCTTTAAAAGTACTCAATGAAGAGAGCTTTGGCTGCTCAGTTTTTACTCCAGGAAGAATTCATTCAGCTGAATGTGATTCAGAAGTTTTCATTTGAAGAAAAAGGGAAAATAGAAGGAAGTGAATGTGAGTGAATGTTTGCAGGAACTTGAAGCTGAGTACAGCTAGTTGAGCTGTGGAAACTGTCTCAAAGATTCTGAGTTAATATAGAGTTGAAGGACAGTATATGTTTTGCTGCACCTAGTTCCAATCCAGGGAGACCAGATTTAGCTCGAGGGTCCTGAGAAGTCGCTGTTTGAGCACTCTCCAGGAATTGGAAGGGAGGAACGGCCTCCCATTGCTGTTGTTGTCCACAGCAGTTTAACAGGTTTTTCATTCATATCTCTATATCCTTCTGTGCATAAATAGATAAGCAGTATGATTGTTAAGTATCTGAAAGGAATTGTTAGTACTTTGAACTGTTAGTGTAAAAACTTGTTAGTATTACCATGTTTTTCCACACCTGATATCATCAGGTAGTACTCTAGCATGGTAGCTCAAGCTTAGAAGAAGTAATCTCCTAAACTGAGTTCCCTAGTTTATTCTAGTTTTATTATAAATGTCTTACTGTATAATTATCTTTTATTTAAGCTGTCTCATTTGTAGTTTGCGTTTGAATCTGAATTGTATTCTGTTCTCTGGAAAGGAATTAACAGTGCATGAAAAGAAAGACTAAGTATACTGAAAATATAAGTTACATTCTTTTATTTTCTGTGTAAAGTAAATGCATTACAGAATAAAGATTTAGGTATTATCAGTAGGGTTTAGTATTTTACATTATAGTAAAAGAAACCAAAATTTTTCTGCATATCAGTATTGCTATCAGAACTACAGCATACTTTATGAGTGTTCATTTTAAAAGAAATAAACTTTATTTTATATAGAAGTGTTTTATTTGAAGTTATTAAGAGTATACTTAAATATTAAACAAAATGAAATAGATCTTAAATTCAAGATCAGAAATAACACATTATATTAATAATACTCTTATTTACATCTGCGAAATAATAATTTCTAAGTAACTATATTTATAGGATATAAAATAAAACATGATGTTATATATATATGTAATAAATGAATAGATAGTATTTATAAATAAAATATTTAATATGATATCATGCAGAATAGAGACAGTATATAATTATATTCTAGATTCTAGAATAGGTTTTATATAAGTAAAGATATTTATGAACCTAAATTAAACCCAAGATTATCAGGATGGAATGTTTATGTAATATTAATTATTATAAATTTTAACAGTAATTCCTAACTGTAGATTTAGGTTTATAAACCCTACATAAGATAAATTATATAACTATAGTAAAGAAAACATAAAAAAACTGGACACTATAACCTTGTTTTATTTCATTATGTATATTACTTATATATATATATAAAGCACAAGATAAATAAACAAGTAAAGACATAGTTAAATAAAACATATATATATATATATATATAATAGAAATTTGAATGTAAAGTACAGAATGCTCCATCATGGAGATTGGAGCGTTATTTAAAAACTAAACATAAACAAAATTTAAATAAACCATTTAAAATACTCGCAGTCAAGTTATTAAAAGAATAAATATTAAGTATTCTTTCCAAGAACTATACATTACAGCAAGGAAGTAAAACCAGTTACACACTTAGTTTAAACACTTGGGAATTAATTATCAAAACATTTAATAACCGTCACTGTAAACGCAAGGCCAAAGGCCTATAAAATTAACCATAAACAAACTATAAAATTTAAGGCTCGAAGCCTGTCTGCAACTTTTCACATTAAAATAACATAAAGGCTTAAAGCCTATAAATCTGTCTTAAAAACCCAATTATGCGAGTAATTAACAGTTTACAACCACGGCCGTAGCCGGTTAAGCTCTTAAAGAGCTAGGGTTTAACCCAAAAACAAAACTGTACATCTACCAACCCTCGCCTTAATGTTTTACAAGTAGAACTTTAAGTACAGTCTCGGCCTAAAGCCGTAACCCTCTAATCACAGAGATAAACCCTAGTGAAGCAGGGAAGAACTCTACAGCTAAGCGAAGAGCAGAGAAACCAAGATTATGCACCCTGTTAACAAACAGCATGGAGACGGACATCGAAGGACCGGGCTTACCAGGAAGCGCCAAGCCATGTCTTCTGTGCATAGCAGCTACAACCCTGAAGGGCAAGTCTGCCATCGAAGGGCAGATGTTTTTGGAATGGAAAACCTACAAACGAAGAGAAGGTTAAGTCGATAACCCTAACAGTCACTTAAACCAACAAAGCTTAAAATAAAATGCATTTTGTATCTCCTAATCGCTTACCTGCGAAGATTCCAGCTGTGAGAAAACTGAAAACAAGAGTGCTGAAACCCTTTTTGTCACCGGGAGAATCGAACAGCCGACCGAGCCCACAAATTAACATTACAGCACAGCCTGCAAGGAATCAACGCAGCCACAAAAGAGCTTCACAGAACAGCCCACGAAGGAGCTACACAGGACAGCCACGAAGGGCAATGTAATACAACCCACGATACACAGAACAACCCACGAAGGAGCAGTGCAATACAGCCACAAGGGAGATTTACAACATAGCCCATGAAGGAGTAACCCAACGCAGCCCACGCAGGAGCACAACGAAGGCGGTTACAAACCAGGCTACCTCCAAGCAAATCGACCTGCAAATAAACTAGGGTTTGGACAGTGCAAAACTCAAAGCCCGCGGGCGAGAAGAACTGAAGCATTTTGGGAGGCAAGTCAACTTATATGGCCAATGCATGGCGAGGAACCAGCCACGTTATCCCTTAAATTTTTACCAAGAAGTGGGTCGAGCCCTAATGTTACGTATCCTTGTGATTGCCAACAAAATCATTTCGGGAATGTTCCATATCATAGCTTTTGCCAACTTAATCATAATGTCGAAGGCGTTATATCATTACTCTTCAACCTTGACCTGCATAAGGTCAAACATCCCAACGTTAATAATCTTATATGAAACTAAATTATTATATTGAAATATATATAAACCATACCATATGATTGTTAACCATCGTGTAATATATTATTACATTGAAATATGTACAAACCATATCTTATGATATATTAACCATCGCGTAGTATATTATTACATTCAACAAAGCATTCTAACCTTGGAGTAATGGCTTTGTAAAGTAAAACCAATATTTTTGATCCTCATAATAAAACTATGAACTACAAAGATGATTTGTTTTTGTGAAGTTTAGTTCAGTAATTGGTGAGTAGAAGTTACTTTGGGAGACCTCATTTGAGGCTAGTTCTTTTTGATTAGGGTATAATCAATGAAATTAAATCACAAGTCTAATGAAAACTGATGGTAGAATTATAGTCACATAAACTAAACAGTATATACATTGCGACCAATTACCATAACGTAATAACGTTAACCAGGAGTCTAGCCCATGTTTTTACTTGTCAGGTATTATTATTTATGAGTTATTTTCTCAAAGAATGACCATGTGCGACATGGGAATTAGTTCGTATCATGAATTATATCTTTTTAAATGTCCTTGTCCGTAATTATTCAAGAACCCTATTGATTTACATGATTGGAACTGGTGATAAATAACCATTCAAGTAAAGGGGCGACTTTTAAAACTGTAATGGCTTCTTGTCAACCTTTGATTTTCGCTAATGAACTTCACTAGTAATTTCAATAATTTTTATAGGCAGTATTGGAAAAGAAAATATATGTAAACTGCTATCATTATCTCTGAATATCTTTTCAATTGAAGAGTTCATAGATATATTGGGAAATGACAATTCTTATCTCTAGTGTATTTAAACCTTTATCCTCATATTTTGCTTTATATCAAAAATGAAATAAAGGAGGCTATACCTGTAGAACTGAATAGTCCGTTTAACATGCATTTAGTTCTCTACTGAAAGCACTTGAAACAACATATGATTTATTTTACTCTAGAATGATCTGTTAGCAGCAATCCCAAAAACTTTACCTGTCAATCTGTAAGATAAAGGAAAACTGTGTGCGTTAGCTTTACAGCTAAGTAAGCCCAGTCTAACGTAGTTTATCCACATGCTGTTGCAAACAGAGAACATTTAGAAAACTGAAGAAAGATAAACTCAACTAACATTCCAACCACGTAATGATCTTACAGTTACAAAGTAAATAGCATTAACTAAACAGTGTTTAAAGATTGTTTTAACATACAATTATGCTATTTAAAAGTTTTTAAATTTTTGAAAAATTTGGGGTTTTGACAGAAATCTACGAGCTTCACTAGGATTTTATGCTCAAAAAACCTGTCTTGTCGACTATTCAAGAACTCATCACTCCCTCTTTCGAGATATCTCGATCTCGATCACATACTAGAGCTTCACTGCTTCTCTCTACATCATAAAACAATGCAAGTCAGATCAATCAAATCAAATAGTAGATTTAAAAATAAACATACTACCTCACAAATAGCCGAGCAAGTGGCAACATATTTTTCCTCGATTGTACCCAACGCCATGCGGGACTGCATCCTGCCAAACCAGTAGCCCATACTAGATCTAAAATTGAAGAAGCAACCAAAGTTTCTCTTTCACAGTGGCGCTACCAATCACAATCAACATAACCATGACAGTTAGTCTTCTGATTCTTTTCATTCTTGAGCCCATACTCAATGGTACCCTTTAGGTACCTCACTACATGCTTTGCAACCAAGTCAGCATGTCTCAGATCTGTCAAGAACTAGACCAGGTTGTTCACAACAAAGCATGTGTCTGGTCTTGTAATCACCAGGATCATTAATGAACAAATCATCTGACGATACATCGTGGCATCAACCATCTCTGATGAAGCATCACTCAATAGCTTCAGGTTCGATTCCATAGGTGTGGCCATGGCCTTGCAATCCATCATCCGAAACCTCTTCAGGATCTCCACTGCATACTTCCCTTATCCAAGGGAGATTCCATCCACATTATGCCACTCATCCATTCCTAGAAATTAGTGCCTCATATCCAAGTCCTTCATCTCGAAATCAACAACAAGCTTCCTTCTTGAATCTTTAATGAGTTCCTCTCTTCCTGTCAAGAATAGGTCATCGACATATAACAAGAGAATCACTGTTCTTCTGTCGTCAACCTTGAAGTACAGGTTGGAATCTCCTTTACTCTTAGTGAAGCCTAGATCCATCAGTAAGTTTTCCATCCTGTCATACCATGTCGAACCTTAGTATCTTCTACAGTCACTCCCTCTGAACTGGAGCATCATTCTCCCTTTGCATTTCATACTCTATGTATTGAAACATTCTGTAATGGAGTGACAAGTAGCTTCCTCTGCTGCTAATATTCTATGTATCCATTTAGGGTCATTGGATACCAATATCCTCTATCTTGAACTTTGTTGAAAATTTCTTCTTGCACCCATCTGTGAGCTTGTCTTACTCTATAGGCTTTCATCTTCAATCTTCTACTAAATGATAAGAACTTCATCGCTCTAGGTGATCTTCAAGTTCCTTATGTAACTGTATGTTCTATCCCATGGGTTCCTTCTGAGCTCGAACAAGGCCTTCTTTAATTTGCACACATGATTCTTCCTATCATGTGTCTCAACCCTAAGTGAATTCTCTACGTATACTTGACTCGTCACTGGTGCAAATGTCTCTTTGTATTCTATGCCTTCTTTTTGTGAGAAGCCTTGTGCTACAAATCTTTTCTTATATTCCATGATGTTTCCATCTATAGCATGTTGGACCTTGTATATCCATATGGAAGACACTACGGACTTCCCTTCAGGTCTCAACATCGTATTTTAGACATTATTCTTCATGAACTAGTACTCTCTCATCAAATATGTTGCTCAATAGTGTCACATAACTAGAGTGCATCTAATGCCTCTTTCTTTCTTTGGAATTATCGTCATACTATTCTTCATCTTGGATTATTTATCGGTGCCCAAGGTGGTATTCATCTCTTTCTTTCATTATGGTGTCTTTGACCCGGAAAGCTTTAGGTTCCTCTTCTGAATTGTTGTACTTGTTCTTTGGAATGATCTATAAGTCAAGTTCATTTGCATGATTAGAAACATATCATAATTTCCTAAACATATTAATAGTGGCAAATATATGTCACATAGCCATGAGACTATATTAACCAATGCTACAACATTCATCCATATCATGTTTACATACAATAACTTCTAAATGAATTCTACCCTAATGTTATTAAGAGTATGTAATACTCCTAATCTGCTAGAAAAGAGGTTTCAATCTAGATAAGTAGTAATGGAATGTTGTACAACATAATTTACTTCTTACCCATCATGTGCAATTAAGTAGTATAAATGCAAGTAATCAAAATATGCATAACACATCAATTGAATCTAAACAAATGCATAACCAAACAATATCATGAAATGACAATTGAATACTTATCTTTATTTGTTTCGTGGGTAGACTCCTTCTTGAACCTTCAGCGTCATCATCTTCTTTATTAATAACAACATCATTTCTTATCCAAATGCTCAGATGGATAAGAGGTTCTTTAAGAATTGAGTCCTTGATATTCCTCATCGCTTGAGGGATCTTCTTTGAATCATGATATAGTGATATTCACTTGCTCCCATCTTCTCTTCTCTTATTATGAGTTGAGCTTCTTCTTGTGTGCACTCTTCCCAAATTCTGCTAAAGGTAGTCACTTCCTTCTAGCACACATTGCTCGAATGAATGAATACCATGATCTTGGGAGGCCATTCAAGGTGGTTATAACAATATCTTTTTCTTCTTCGATTTCTCTGTCATAGCATTAAACACTTCCTATCGGTGTCTTCAAGGATGAGAAATGAGGGATGAGATGATCTTTAGTATAATCTGCAATGATTCTCTTGGCTCTAGCCTTGGACTCATCTCCCTCTAGCTCTTCAAACTTCCTTACTGAAATACTGATCCAAGTCAATTTCTTCAAGGATCACAATGGTCCTATAATTCCATACTTAGAAGTTGTCAGCTTCACCAAGATTTTCATCAAGCTAGTCTAATTAGTCATTTTGAAATGAGAACCTCAAATGTAAATAGCGAAAATTTAGATCTTATCGATTTGAGGTGTCCGTCTTGGTTCTGAAGCTAATTGATCTAGGGTTTGTAGAGAAACCCTAATTTTCAAAACTTGGACTCTCAAGCTTCTGATTGGATAGAAATGTGGGCATCTTCAAGGTGAGCTGTCCAATGTACTCCTTTTCTAAAAATATTGGAGGGAAGCTCCCAGAACAAGAAGCCCTAGTTTTCCAATTTCTTCTGCAGAAATGAATGATATTGATTCTATTGTATATCCAACATTTAGGATCCTTAAGGTCTAGAACTTCTTACTATGATATCCTAAAAACTCTTCTTTCCAACCCCACAAATTGGAGCAGAAATAGATTCTCCAAGTGGGACTTATTTGAATTTTCCCAAGGTGACTGTTTAGAATAGCAAACTTGTACAGACTACCACATGTCATTGTTTCACATTTTGGTTCTGAAAGGTATGCCACTGAAACTACAGTCTGTTCCCTACCTGAAACATATTGCAAAACTTTTTTTACAGCTTCCCTTTCCTGAGATATAGAAAATATCCCTAGGTCACATGTTTATGACTATATTCTGGAGGAGGATAGAACCCTGATTTGGAGGAAACATATCTCCTGAAGTATAGAGAGTATGATGTTCAAAGTTTTACAAAAGGTACAGCATGAATTTCTATTCATCCCTTACAAGTTTCTGCTTCTGAGCCTTCTCCAATCTCACGTTATAGCGAAAGTTCTAGAATGACTAAATTCAATCTTCTAGGGTTTTCAGGCATGAAACCCTTATTTCCATTAGCTGCCATTATAGTTGTATTTCAGCTGTATAGTGACACTTCTCTGATTCATAAACTGATACCACTAATAGATGTGCCCTATTGAGGTGAGTTATCCTATCCCTACTTGCTTAATTATCTGTGTAGAGAATACCTTCAGCTAGGAAGCCCTAGTTCCCACAGTTGCATAGTGTCTTCTTTCAGAGAGACTCTAATACCATGCTAAATTTTCTTAAGATCTGATTAGATTATCTAGGATCTTTATCTAAAAGAATAAAAAATACAACAAAATGAATAAGATGTGAAATATGCATAATACACAAATATTTTCATCGAGGAAACCATAAAGGAGAAAACCCCACAAACTTCTTTAGAATAGTAAGATGATCAAAAGCAGTAATAAGAAATGTTCAGCAACTATCTTTCTCTCCTCCTTTGACTGTCTCTCTCTCTCTCTCTCTCTCTCTCTCTCTCTCTCTCATGTGCCTTAGAGAGTGTGTGTGATGTGTATAAATGAGGGAGAGTGCCTCCTTATTTATACCCTTTCAAGTCACTGGACAAATATAAGGCTCGAGCCTACATGTCATCTCACATGGGGCCCACTTCTCCTAGAGAGACCACAATTACATATTACATGATGTTACACTCGGGACTATTTCCCTAACTTACAATAGAGTTTGTACCTCAAGGTATAGACACAATTTAGACATCCTGTAAAGGGGTAACACACATCCCCAATGGGGGTACAAAAACATACAATGATAATATACATCAAAATATCTTCCGAAGTTATAAATACATCAACAATAGACTTTAAATTGACAGGTCTAGAAATTTGAGGATTTTGGACCTGACCACAAATTTTTTGGGGTAGGTGGGTGTTTTTAATTTTGAAAAATCAGAATTTAAGTGCGTTTTAATGGATATTTTCATGGTAAAAATAGATTCAACCCCCTCAAAAACCCTTGGAGCACCCAAAATTCTAGAAAGTTTATAAATTACCTTTTCTTTTTTATAAGGTCTTAGAAGACATAAACTTTTTTAATTATATTTGTATATAATGTTAAATATATTTTTTATAAATATAAAAAAGTGGAATTCAATCATCCACCTTTATGGGAAGATGACCCACATTACATGGAACATTTCATCATAATGAAATTTATATTAAATATTGTAAATTTAAACTTAATAGGTATAAATTACCTTTTGTATACACCTAACTTATTTTTCTTGGGGTTGAAATTAGGTTGCAAAGGATGATGTCCCAAATATACACATTATATATTTCACTTCACCTTCATAGTTTCAATAACCGGGCTCACTTCACCTCTGCAACTTTATCTGAAATATCTGAAGAAAGCATTGGGTATAACTCGGTCACCAAATAAGTGTATTTTAAGTATACCATTAATGGATCTACTATTAGACGAGCTCATTTGCTAGTGCTTTCATAAATTTAAAGCTATTTGCAAAAGCTGGGAGGGTATTGTGAGCACCCCTCACTTCTATGCAGATAGGACACCCCTGTATGGTGGCTTCCTGAACCAAAGGTTTTCTAAAATAGGGTATTCCTCGGTAACGTTAAGTGCAATTTTCTGCACAATCAGGAAATAATTTGAATAATGCGGTGCACAAGTGGGGATGATAATCATATTCATCTCTCCCATGCCCAAACATACTTGCAAGAGGCAACAAAATTCAATTATGTTGCTCGATTTGGTTTTTATGCTATTGTTAGAAATTTCCCTAGTGTCCATAAATGGCTTGAGAAGCGAGACAAAACTTGCCATAATTTGAAAATTGAGCCTACGATAGACAACCCATCAATTCCAATAGATTTGTGACATCCGAGTACTACTAAGGACACCCCTGCTTGATGGTTTCATGACTGAAAGTTGTCTATCTTGATGGCATTTTAAACTTAGGTTTTTCTCAATGATGTGCCTTGCAATTTTTGTACGATAGGATGATATTTTGAAAAATTTTCCCAATGACTGTGTGGGTATCGCAATCATATTTCCCTTGCCCAAACATGCTTGCAGGAGGCAACGTAACTCAATTTCATTGCTTGGTTTGGTTTTTATTCTCACAGTTGAAATTTCCTAGTCCTCGAATGACATTGGTAAGCAATATTAAACTCATCATAACTTGAAAAGCAAGGATATGATGGACAAACATTCAGTTTTTTATGGTTCATGACACCCAATTACCGCTAGAGACACCCTTGTTTGTTGGGTTCATGGACCGAACATTGTGTATTTTAAAGGTTTTGTAAATTAGGGTTTTTCTCAATCACATGAAGTGCAATTTATGCACAATAGGCCAATATTTTGAAAAATGTGTTCAACGAGTGCATGGGAATCACAATCATCTCATCCTTTCCCATACATGCATGTAGTAGGTAACAAAACTCAATTCCATTACTCAATTTGGTTTTTATGCCCTGAAATTTTCTTGGTGTCCTTGAATGACCTTGAAAATTGAGATAAAACTCACCATAACTCAAAAAACAAAGCTCTGATGGACAAACTATTAGTTAAATTGAATTTATGACATCATACTACCAGTTGGGACACCCCTGTCTGGTGGCTCCATGGATCGAACGTTGTCTATTTTGACAATTTTCTATACTAGGGTTTTGATCATTGGCATGTAGTGCAATTTATGGATGTTAGGCTATGATATTGAAAATTGTTCCCAACAAGTGAATGGGAATATCAGTCATCTCTATCTTTCTGAAACATACTTCTAGGATCCATTAAAACTCAATTGTGTTGCTCGGTTTGGATTTTATTTTCCCGAATGAAATTTTCTTGGTGTCCTTAAATGACTTTGGGAAGTGAGAAGGAACTTAACATAGCTCAAAAACCAATGCTTTGATGGACAAAATTTCAGTTCCATTGGTTTCATTACATATAAGCACTGCTATGGAAACCCATGTCTAGTGGCTTCATATACCGAATGTTGTCTATTTTGACAGTTTTCTAAACTATTTTTTTGTCGATGACATGCAATGCAATTTTTTTACAATAGAGAAATATTTTGAAAAATGTTTCAAGCAAGTCGATGGGAATCGAATTCATCTCTCCCTTTCCCACACACACTTGCAAGAGGAAACAAAAAACAATTCCATTGCCTAGTTTGGTTTTTATGCCCCTGGTTGATATTTGTGTAGTGTCCGTGAATGGCCTCAAGAAGCGAGATGAAACTCACCATAACCTAAAAACCCAAGATCCAATGGAGAAACCATCATTTCCATCAGATTTGTGACATTCAAGTACATCTCCATGATGCAACAAAACTCAATTATGTTTCTTAATTTGTTTTCTATGCTCCCGATTGAAATTTTCCTGGTGTCCCTTAATGTCCTTGGGAAGCGAGACGAAAATCACTATAAATTGAAAATCATGGATCCAATGTAAAAACTGTCAATTCCATTGGATTCGTGGCATCTTCATACCGCTACAGACACGCTTGTCTAGTGGCTTCATGGATCGAAGGTTTCCTATTTTGATGGTTTTCTAAACTAGGTATTTTCTCGATGACGTTTAGTGCAATTTTTGCACATTAGAGACATATTTGAATAATGTGGTGAGTAAGTGCATGGGTATCGTAGTCATAGGAGGAAACCAAAATCAATTTCATTGCTCCGTTTGGTTTTTATGCTCCTGGATGAAATCTTCTCAATGTCCCTAAATTCCCTTGAGAAGCAAGACAAAACTCGCCATAACTTGAAAATCGAGGCTCTGATGGAAAAACCACTAGTTCCACTATATTCAAGACATCTGAGTAATTCTAAGGACACCTCTGCCCGATGGTTTCATGGATCTAAAGTTGTCTATCTTAACGATTTTTTAAACTTAGGTTTTGCTCAGTAACATGCAGTGCAATTTCTACATGATAGGCTAACATTTTTAAAAATTTGTCGAGCGAGCGCATGGTAATCGCAATCATATGACCCTTTCCAAAACACACTTGCAGGAGACAATGGAACTCAATACAGTTATCTAGTTTGGTTTTTATTCCCTAGATTAAAATTTGTCTTGTGTCCCTTAATGACTTTGGGAAACAGGATGAAAAATGCTATAACTTTAAAATTGTGGCTCCGATGGAAAAATTTCCAGTTTCATTGGATTCATGACATCCGAGAACCACTAGAAACACTCCTTTCCAGTGGCTTCATGGACCGAAATTTGTCTATTTTGTTGGTTTTCTAAACTATGGTTTTGTTAAGTGACATGTAGTGCAACTTTTGTATGATAGGATAATATTTTGAAAAATGTTCCCAAGAAGTGTGTGGGTATCGCAATCATGTTTACCTTACCCAAACACACTTGCAGAAGGAAACAAAACTCACTTTTGTTGCTCAATTTGGTTTTTATGCTCTTGGTTGAAATTTTCCATGTTTCCCCAAATGGCATTGGTAAATAAGATGAAACTTTCCATAACTTGAAAACCGAGACTCTAATGGAAAAACAAACAGTTTTGTTGGATTTGAGACACCCTATTACCACTAGAGACACCCCTATATGGCGGCTTCAAGGACTATACATTGTATATTTTAAAGTGTTTCTAAACTAAGGTTTTTCTCAGTGACATGAAGTGTGATTTCTGCACAATAGGCCAAGATTTTGAAAAATGCGTCGAATATCCATATCCAGATATTCTCAATGATTACTCAGTTGAATAATCAACCAATGGAGAATAATTCCATATTGAAAATATTAAATAAATATTAAATATGAATGACGATAAAAGATTACAAAGTGAGTGCCATATATATATTAACT
>LPNX011158799.1:0-13399 GCA_001517045.1 Pseudotsuga menziesii | reverse complement strand
ATATATATATATATATATTGTTTGTTGTTATTATTTAAGTTTGTTACATTGCCTTACGGTTTATGATGCTTTGTCTTCAAAGCATATTTTATAAAACTAGTTTATAATTTAAATATTGTAAGTAAAACCATGAGCTATTTCGTAAAACCATGGGCTATTTCACTTTGTTTTTAAACTTTTCCCCTTTTATTTCTTTGGTGATAATTTCTTTTTCTTATTCTTCATTTTTACCTCTCATTCTTGCTTCATATTTGGAGTGGAATTAATACTTCTTCAATGAAATTCAAAGGCTAAAGGCCAATTTTTTGTCAAAAACCAATTTTTACCAGAGAATCTCTGAATATGGATGGCTAAAAGCCATTGTGAGGTCAGAGACCTAAATCCAAGGAAACCTTGATCATTTTGGACAAAAGCCGGAGAATCAGCAGAATCCCTAGGAAGGGTTGGCTCTGATACCAATGTAATATCTATATTTGGATATTCTCAATGATTACTGAGTTGAATAATCAACCAATGGAAAATAATTCCATATTGAAAATATTAAATAAATATTAAATATGAATGATGATAATAGATTACAAAGTGAGTGCCATATATATATTAATTGTAAAGGCACTTTGGATACCATCCATGAAAGGATGTGCCATTTTAGAATAGTTTACTAATAACCATTTATTAATTATTAATTATTAATATCAATATATATTAATATTAATAATTAATATATATATATATATATATTGTTTGTTGTTATTATTTAAGTTTGTTACACATGTAGTGCAACTTCTCTACGATATGATAATATTTTGAAAAATGTTCCCAAGAAGTGTGTGGGTATCGCAATCATCTTTCCCTTACCCAAACACACTTGCAGGAGGCAACAAAACTCACTTTTGTTGCTCGGTTTGGTTTTTATGCTCTTGGTGGAAATTTTCCATGTGTCCCCAAATGGCATTGGTAAACAAGATGAAACTTTCCATAACTTGAAAACCGAGACTCCGATGGAAAAAAAATAGTTTTGTTTGTTTTGAGACACCATTTTACCACTAGCAACACCCTTATATGGCGGCTTCAAGGACTATACATTCTATATTTTAAAGTGTTTCTAAACTAAGGTTTTGCTCAGTGACATGAAGTGTGATTTCTGCACAATAGGCCAAGATTTTGAAAATGTATCGAACAAGTGCATGGGCATCACCGTCATGTAACCCTTTCTCAAATACACATGTAGAAGGTAACAAAACTAAATTTCGTTGCTCAATTTGGTTTTTATGCCTCAGTTGAAATTTGTTGGTGTCCCTGAATGGTCTTTTGAAGAGCGATAAAAATCACCATAACCCAAAAAAATAATTTTTGATGGAAAACCTGTTAGTTCCATTGGATTCATGACATCCGATTTCTTCTTGGGACACCCTTGTTTGGTGGCTCCATGGACCGAACATTGTCTATTTTGACAATTTTCTATACTAGTGTTTTGATCATTGACGTGTAGTGCAATTTTTGGATGATAGGCTACGATTTTGAAAAATCTTCTCAACAAGTGCGTGGGCATATTAATCATATCTCTTTCCCAAACACACTTCCATCGGGAAACAAAACTCAATTATGTTGATCCTAATTATGCATGCAGTTTTGATGGACAAACCATCAGTTTCATTGTGTTTGTGAAATCCATGTACCACTAAGAACATCCTTGTTCAGTGGTTTCATAGACTAAAATATGTCTATTTTTACATTTTTCTAAACTAGGGTTTTACTCAATGACATGCAATGCAATTTCTGCATGACATGATAATATTTTGAAAAATGTGTTGAGCGAGTGCGTGGATATCACAATCATCTTGGTCTTTCCAAAACACACTTGCATAAGACCCAAAAAAACACAATTTCGTTGCTCGATATAGTTTTTATGCCCCCAATTGAAGTTTTCCTGGTATCCCTTAATGGCCTTGGGAAGTGAGATGAAACTCATCATAACTTGAAAATCATGGCTCCAATGAACAAACCACCACTTCTACTGGATTTGTGACATTCGAGTGCGTCTAGGGACACTATTGTTCAATAGTTTCATCAACTAAAAGTTGTTTATTTTTAGCATTGTTTTTTTCAAGGTATGGACTCTTTTGGATTCCTCAACTATTATTTCACATAAAAATGCATAGACCAAGCTACAACAAATACACAAGTGGAATTGTCTATTTCCATGATGCACTTTGATAATAATATGATAAAATAAATTTATTTTGATTTGCTTCATCCATGAATGAAAACATTTAGTTTTCTAATGTAGAGAATTCATTTTATTTTAATTTTATAAAAATAGAATAATTTAAACTTATAAAATTTGACAAATTAATTTGAATATATAAAACATTCTTGTAAAACTATTTTTTTGGCAAACGTTTTACTAACATAAGCCAATGATGCAATACATTTTCCCATTCAAAATAACAAAATGGGGCTTAATTTAATTATATCATTGGGCTTTTGTGGGGAAGGGTCAAAATTTGCACTAACCAATTCAAGGTTCATGCTTTCTTCATTAGGCCATTTCCTTTTCCTTGTTTATAAATGGATAAGAAGAACCACTTTGAACTTCAAACTTCTTTACAAGTTTTTTTTCCCATGAGTAAAAGTAAATTTTTCAACCAATTAGTAAGAGTAAAAGAATAATAAAATTTAAGTTTTCACATATATCAAATAAATCTTTTTTTATTTAAATGTGAATAGATACATGATTTTTTTCTCATGAGTAAAAATAATTGTTTTAACCAATTATTGAGACNAAATGTGAATAGATACATGATTTTTTTCTCATGAGTAAAAATAATTGTTTTAACCAATTATTAAGACTAAAAGAATAATAAAATGTTAAGTTTTCACATATATCAAATAAACCATTTTTTTTAATGTTAATATATGCATGCAAATATTTTATCAACAAGACCTATAAATGTCATGTTTAAGAAAAAAACATATAATAGTTTCATTAAATATTGTTTTTAGGTTAATACCAAATTTATAAAAAAATTGACAATAACATGTTGCCAAAATTAGTAGCTCCAATTCCATGGCATACAATGGAGAGGCTTTCAAAGTATCTAAATAAATGGGTATCTAAATTCAAGAGGTGATTCTAATTTTTGAGGCCCATAACCAAAAATCAAGCATGTCTAGAATTCCATAGATGATGCTTGGTACATTCGGTAGCTAATAAACTGTTGATGCTTGGTAAATTCAGTATATAATAAATTTTTGATGCTTGGTGGGTAAATGGGTTCATTATTTTAATAAAATAGTTTAAAACCCAATTATTCTTCTAAAATGGTACCCACCTTTCTCTCGAAGTTACACTTTCGGACTTGAAAACTCACTTATCATCTGAAGGAAGGGAACAAGGCAAGAGAAAGGAACTGAAAGGAAGTGAATGACCCCATGTTGGGACAACTCTAGGACAATGTAAGAAAGAAAGAAAAAATGGAATGAAAGAACAACCATTTCCATTGAACAAAAACTCACCCACCTACTCTACAATCAAACGGGAAAGTTTCAATATACAATATTATTACATATATATTATAACATGTCACCCACTCCATGCCATTTATTTAGGCATACACATATCTTAACAGACTTATTAATATACATTAATGATGGGTTCAAAAAATAATTAACTGTAAAAAATGTCCTAACAAATTGTTTGCTCATTATTTAAGATGACATGTAAAAATATTTAATAGTATTTTGATGGGTAAAATGCCTCATGACGGGCATATGCCCATCAAATTCCATCCCTACATGGGAGTCGATTACAATGCCCTAATCGTATGCGGTATGATCCTAAGCACTTATTGTGATTCTTAGCAGGAGTTTAACTGGGCTTGTTGTTCGAGGAAAACAAAATAATTCTATGTCGATAGTGTAAATACAATTTTCAAGGGGCTAAAAATGGTACCACTAAATTTACATTTGGATTAGTTTGTGATTCCATGAGTTAGTTATTTTTACTAAACCTATGCTTACATAATTAGGTGGTTGCTTTGATTCACTAAATTAATTGTATAGTATTGTATTTGTGTGGATTATTTTGTGATTAGTGTATTCTTCAAATGGGGTGATAATATTCATCAAATAATCAAGTGTAAGGGTGTTGGACAAATTCTTAAGTGTTAATAATGCGATGAAAGAATTTATATCAACAAGTTAAGGATGAAAATTACTTGTAGATGGCCACGTTACACAAATTATAAAATTCTAATAATGTGATGAAAGAATTTGTCTTAAGCAAGTGAGGATGAAAATTAACTCCAGATAGCATAAAATGATTTTAAAATAACTATAGATTGTATCTACTAAGCTTATATGATTTACTTGTGATTTTACGGGTTACTTGTTTTTTAGCAAATTTAGGCTTATATCAATGAAAAATGCTTTGAAAATATCAATTAATTGTATTGTGTTATTTAATTATAATTAGTATAATTTTGAAATGATCAAAGCATTGCTATGAATATCTATGTTTTAGTAGGAAAAATTTTGAACAAAACTTCCTTTCCCCACATATTGCAAATCATGGACTCGGGTTTCCATAAGGGAAAACAATATATTACTCTCAATCCAATGTTTAATAGAGTATATGTTAGGATATATATTATTTGAATTGTCACAACTTGATGATGTATATTATCACATATATACACTCTTAACTTCAAATTTTAACAAATGACTAAGAAGAATATTGATGGGGCTCAAAAATACTATCTAGTGTGGATAAAAAACACAATCTAGTGTGATCCATGAGAATTTGAGGTTGAAAAAGAGAAATAGGTCGAGGATATACAAGCCACCATGATCTCTTGGTACAATTACATGCACTAAAACAACCAACCAAGTTTCCACTATTTCCTAACAATAGAAAATCCTACTATTAGTTCACCAAAATCTACTCTACTTCAAAACATGAATAAATGAAGTATATTTTGTAGTGGGGATAGAAAATTAAATCTTTGCATCAACATAATTAATATAAAAATTATAAAGGCATGGAAGTATATAACCTCAATTGTATTTAATGTTGTCTTTTATCTTCTTTCCTTAGGGGTCCTTCCTCACTTTGGACTTACTTCAATCCAACAACATTCTTTTAGTTATCCATTATTGAATCTTCATTCCAGTGGCATGAACATGATATGATGACGAAATTAGGACAATGTTTTGGTATCATAATAGTATGATACAATCCAATGGGTTAGCTTGAGTGGTTGATTACTATGAATTGCAAGAAATAGGTCAGGTAGTCAAGTCCCTATGCTATTTACCTCTATGAATATTTTAGACCTCACTTAATTTCCATGTTGGGTTAGGGTGCCAAAATAAAAAATCTAGATGAAAATAAAGATGGTGAAAACCAATCAGATGATTTGTGGTTAGAAGGTGAATATAAAGATGATTATAATACCACTTTAGTAAGATGGTGTAGAAAGAACAATATAAAAACTTGCGGAATTATATTATGTTGTTACAGTCACTCAAATGCCATTAAGGTCACTCAAATGTCATCAACATCAACTAGATTTCATTAGAGTCATTAAGATGATATTAGTATGTCGCTCATATGACGTTACAGACATTTAAGTGCCATTAGGATCAATCGGTATCCAAAATTATTATCAAATGCATAATCAACATGGGCATTGACATTGTTTTCATCATTATCATCATCATCAATGACATATGCTACATCAACATCATTTTCATCATCATTGGTGTTGTCATTATCATCATTATCATTGCCATTATGCTCACTCATATGCCATTGGTGTTCGTAATCACTCATTGTCATTAGGATTCGTGTCATGTAATTATTGAGGTAATTTATGTTGTTACAATAATTTCAATGACGATAGGGTCATTTAGATGTCGTTACAGACATTTAGGGTCCATTAGAATCAATTAGGATATAGAAGTGCTACCATATGCATAATCATCGTTGACATCAAGATCGTCATCATCATCATACAATAAATCAACATCACTATCGCTATCATAGTCATCATCAAAGTCGTCAAGTACATGATTGTCATCATCAATATAATTGCAATAATAATGAGCAAGGAACCCTACTACCGAGCAGAAGAATATATGATATAGTCTTATAATTATAAAATCATATACATACTCTCCATCATAATTATATTAATGCGTCATCATCATGTTGTTAGGTCCAAACAGATGCCATTAAGGTCTATCAAATGTTGTTGGGGACACTAAAATGTCACTAGAGTAATTTAGGTGACATTAAGGTAATTTACTGCAAATTAGAATTAATCAATACCCAAAAGTGATATGATTATGATCATTTAGGTTCCACTGTGATAAATTAATATCCATAAGTACTTTCACATGAATCATGATCATTGACATTGATATTGTCCCCATCATAACCTTGATCATTAGCAACATAAATGATCACATCAACATCAATATCATTATCATCGTCATATATGATATTAATCATAGTCATTTATCTCAACCTCATTATTATCATCATAATCATCATCATCATCAATATCATTTCCATCATCCATCATTAACATGATCATCCTCATGCTTTTACGATTAAGGAAGTTGCATTAGGGTCACTCAAATGTTGTTAGGGACAATCAGATGCCATTATGGTCATATAGGGGATTTTATAGTCAATTCAATGCATTAGGGTGAATTATGTTTCGATTAGGACCAATCGATATCAAATAGTGCTATAATCACCTGCATCATTATTATTGAAATTGATATCATCATTGTCATCAACATCTTACTAAATATTGTAGAAATCATCATTGTGATATTTGCCAAAATGGATAATTAGGTGATACTTATGTCAACATGCTTGGCACTATCCCTGATGCAACATTGGAGTTTTCCTGACACTTTCTAGCACAATTCCTTTTGATCTTCCTAGTGCAATTCATGGTGCTATGTCTGTCTCTATACTCGGTGCTATGCGTGGCCCATTTCCTGGGTTAATTCTTGGTGGAATACCTTTTGAAATTCTTGTCGCAATTCCTAGTGTTATGTCTAGCTCTATACCCTACCCTTTAGTGACCCACCTTCCCACTTCTACCATGACTATTTCTCTCAACTAATCCTGAAACCTATTGGGAATGCGAGCCCATTTCCATCCTCAAATATAATGGTTTAAAAATTTTACTTTTTGAGTTGGAATATGGCAATTGTCATCACTATTTTAGAAAATTTTAATTTATATTTTCCAAAATCCTCTGGAATTTGGGGTGTTGGAAAGGTTTTTGAGGATGATAAATCCATTTTTATCCTCAAAAAATTCATTAAAGCATACTTAAATTCTAAATTTGCTAAATAAAAAATATTGGATTCCGTCTAACCCAAATCCTCAAATTTTTAGACTACTCTTTCCTAAATACCCTAAATCACATTGCATGAGAATTTGATAAATTCAATGATGTAGTCATGATAATGGATGGATAATGGATGGCTCATGGGTTCACATAAAAAAAGTGATTAATCTAAAAGTTTTAATTATTTTTTAAGATAAAATATTTTTATTATTTTGTTATTAAAATTTATCATAAAAATATATAAAGTTAAATATAAAAATTTAATATAAAGAAAACTTCAAAACATGACATACATAAAGAGATTACCAGTAAATGTAAAAACTAAATATAAAAATGAATTCAACTCTTTAGGAGTAAATGTAAAAACTAAATATAAAAAGAATTCAAAACATGACAAACACAAAGAAATCACTAGTTAAACTATGTATACTATCTAAAGATATATACTATCTAAATTGCAAACAAATATATGTGGAAAAAAGATGTAAAAAAATAAATATTATAAAGTATTTTTACAGCAGACATAAATATTAACCCTATGTGTTCAACATAACTATGTAAAGTATTCTTATAGCATAGACATAAAGATTAACCCTATGTGTTCAACATAACTATGAGGTGTGTGTGTTTATATTCATTTCTTGGACCATTTGTTTTGTCTGAGTTGTTCAAGGGTTATTGTGCAAATCTCATTATTTATTTAAGGTTAAAACAATAATTATTCTCCTGGGCTTATTGATTTGTAATTCATCCAGCCTCTCTAAGAAGGCTATATGATCAAATATGAAACATGATACTTCAGAGTATTAATAATGAATTAACATAAATGCAACATCCAAAACACAAAGGTATGAGTTTACTAACAAACATCCACAAAATAAGTATAGCAATATTATAAAATATGAAACATGATACTTCATAGCATTAATAATGAATTAACATAAATACAACATCCAAAATACAAACATATGAGTTTACTAACAAACAGATCCGCAAAAGGAGTTTACTAACAAACATCCGCAAAAGAAGTATAGCAATATTATAAAATATGAAATATGATACTTCAGAGTATTAATAATGAATTAACATAAATACAACATCCAAAACAAAAACGTATGAGTTTACTAACAAACATCCACAAAAGAAGTATAGCAATATTATAAACCTTATGTTTTCTCCAACAGATATGCAAAGATATGCAGAAAACCCTAGGAAAGACATGGAACATAGAGCCTAGATATGTCTTGGATGGATAATCTTCAACCCTATCTTTTAGGGTGAATATTAATAAAACATAAAATAAAAATAGATTTACTTAAAATTAGTACCAAAGATCTAATGGTGAAATAAAAGCCATAAAATAAAATGGTTAGTGGTCTTAAAAAGTAAAACTGTAAAATTAACTTGACCATTGTTCAAAAAATAAAAAAACATAAATTAAGTTGACTTGGGATAGGGTAGCAATGATCCAAAAATAAAAACCATAAATTACCAATGGTCCAAAGATAATAAAAAAAAAAGATAAAAGTCAACATACCAAAGTCACACACCATAAGGACACTAGAACTAAGTAAAAGATAAAGCACGATAAGTTAATCAAAGGTGGTTACAATAAGAAGACAAGGTAACCCTCATACCCACAAGACCAAGGTGTACCATAAAGGTGGACAAACAACCCATTTTGCCCAAAGGACCAACAAGACCAATGAATTAATATTCTCTCTCAAGGTACATTGTTTCATATATTTTTATCATCAATGTATAAGGGGGAAGATCCAAACTAAATGATGCAATCCTTTGGTCCTCAATATTGCTCCTAAGGGTTAGGTGCTAGTGACATCATCAAGGGGTGGCCACTCCCTTGAAGACCGTGGCGCTGCTGCAGATACGAGATGTCCTCGCGGAAACCAAGAGGCAGAATTTCCCACATGTCCTCCTCCACGTTATAAGTTTCGGTAACCGTGAGATCAGGGTTGTAACTTTCACCGATCCCGCCAGCGACGTAGACAAGTCCATTGGAAGGATTTGCATAATAGGCAAAGGAGGATAGAGTAGTAGGAATGTCAGCTCTGCGCCTCCATCTGGCCGACTCAAAGTCATAAATGTATATACTCTTCATAGTCTCATTGTTGTCTCTGGCTATGGTTATGAGAAACAGCTTCCGATTTAAAGCAACGCACTGAGACCGTAATGATATTCCAGGAAAGTCGGGATCATCAATGGGAGGTAGCCTTTTCCACGTCTTATTCAAAGGGTCATATATCGTTATTACACCACCGAAACTGGTCATCCAATCTTTTTTAACGAAGCATATGAGCTGCTCGCTGTGCCCAGAGATGTTTCTATTGCCGTAGAAGTGAGGGCCACTCACAATACCCTCCCAGCTTCTGCACACAGCTTTTAAGTTATCGTGCCATGTGTACGGCACTCTCTGCAAGATCTCGCAAACAAGGTCGTCCGGCAGTAGATCCATTGCTACACCTATTTCCTGCGGAGTTTTACCCAAACCTGCTTTCCACGAATCTTAACAAAAAGCTGCAGAGATGAACTGAGCCTTGCAATTGAAAACATAAAGGTGGAGTTCGATATATAATGTCTAGGTGTGGGACATCATGGGTAGGTAACCTAATTTCAAGCCAAATAAATAGGAAGTTAGTTCTATCTATAACCAACATGAAAATGTCCCGAAGTTAATTAGTTAATTTATATTATTAAATTAATTTATTGAAAATGGGAGGGGCTTTAATGTCATTAAAGTAGGGGAAGATGTTCCACATTTGTTACCTTGATAGGTTGAGTAAAGCTTAAGAAAAATAATAATAATTAGAAATATTATTTAATTAAAAATTTATATTAGTTTATAAAATTTAAAAATTAAAGTTAGTTTAAATTTACGTTAAACTTGGATTTATTAAGAATTGAATATGATACAAGTTTTTGAGGTGTATTTTTTTTTTTTTTTAAACATCAATAAATAAATTAGACCTTAAATAAATTGTCTTCCTTTGGATTTTTAATAGATTTGGCTTTAAGGGCATTTGCAAAAAGTTAAGGGACCCTTTAAATGTTTGAATTTCATCATAGATAGAGGGTTTGTCGTCACATCTGCAATATGTTCATCAGTAGCTATGTACTGAAGTTTTACAATACCTTTCTAGACCATGTCCCAAATGAAGTAATACTTTATTTCTATGTGTTTAAGCTTGTCATGAAACACAAGATTTTGGAAAGCTTTATATAACTCTAGTTGTCACACCTGATCACTGTAGTCTCTAGCTTTTCACTGAACAATACTCCAAGTAGCTTTCTCCGCCACACTACTTCTCTGCAAGCAGTAATAGCAACAATGCATTCAACCTCTATGGTACTCTAGGTAACTGAACCATTCTTTCTGCTATACCAATAAATCATAGTAGAACCCAAACTGAAACAATAACCGGAAGTGCTCTTTCGATCAACAATGATACCATACAAATTAGAGTTAATATATACAAACAATAACACTCCTCCATTGGAGGCATACCTAAGTCCATAAACAACTGTACCGTGGAGGTATCTCAAAATATGCTTACCTGCAACCAAGTTTCTATGTCTAGGATCAGTCATGAACTGACTCAACATGCTAACTGCATACACTAAAATGGATTTGAATTTGTAGGGGGGTTGTCTTCTGCCTCCAAAAGTCACTTTTGGGGACGATTTTGGCATTGGAGGAGGTCTTTACAAAACCACTCCTACTAGCACCGATGCTAAAAGTCACCTTTGGGGGAAATTCTAAAAACTCCCCTCCCCCCACCCCCCAAAGTGAATTTTAAGGGTAGTTATAAAACGCCCTCATAGAACACCTATGAGGGAGGTTCCAAACCCCTCGAAAATTCCTTATTACAAACAATTGGGGGTGGTTACAAACCCCCCTCATAGGTACCTATGGAGGTGATTTCAAACCCCCCTCGTAGGTATGTACGTGAGCGGTATCAACCCCGCCCCATAGGTTCCTACAAGGGAAATTCTAAAACCTCCCTAAAACTCCATCTTACTAACCATTGGGGGCAGTCTTAACAAACCCTCTTGATAGCACCGATGCTAAAAGTTTGGACTTTTAAGGGTGGTTCTAGAAGAGATCAAATCCAGCCCTAAAAGTGACTTTTGGGGGTGGTTCAAAACCCCCCATAAAGGAATTTATTACAAAAATTTGGTGGCGATTATAAAACCCCCTAATAAATACCTACATAGGTAGTTCAAATGCCCCCCTAAAACTCTTTACAGGCCTTTGGGGACGGTTATGAACCCCCCTTATATAAACTTATAGGGGGTGTTTTGAACCCCCTCGTTTTAACATGCACAGGTAGTTTTGAAGCCCCCTCGTAGCCTACATATCAAGTCAATTTAGAACCCCCCTCATAGCAACATACAAAAATGGTTTGAAACCCCCCTTTGGAGACATGATGCAAGTTTAAACTTAAAGCATCAATAGAGAGGATAGAGAAGATGAACTTCAGAAGAAATACTTAAGGCACCAAAAAAGATGAAGAAACACAAATTTCTAAACTATTGTAACTATTAGATCAAAGTAGTGAACACAAATTCTATATATAATCAAAGTCTTACAACATATTTCATGTCAGCATAGCTCGTGTAGTCCACAATTCTAGTTGTACCTAGACATCATAAAGAAAAAATGACCACAAAATGTGCAACAAAAAAAATATTGCCTATCATTTCTCACATCAAATCGAATTGCCCAATCACCTCCATAACCATTTCCACTGCCCAATCTCTTCAAAAAGGTCATTGCCATTCCCATGCCTTGCCCTATGAAGTGGCATTACAGTAGTATTAGATATCTATTGGTCTGAAACACCTTTCCTGAATATCATATGGTTTCATCCAAGTTTTCTAGCAACAAACTATATGGAAAATATCACTCTTAACATATCGGAGTCAACCATATGCACTAACATAACAACATATGCATAATATTTCTTTACTATGCATGGTCAGTCTTTATTATGCATATTCACTATTCATTACACTTATGGATACCAACATATATTATCTCTTGTCTCTCTCACCTCCATTTGTCTTAATTGCTCACATAATATATTTCTCAAATCATAGAAGTATAAACAATACTTGTGAAATATAGAAAGAGATGGGGTAAGGAAATCTCCCTTAGAATTCCTATGCACAACAAGGGTTTTCCAAAGTTCATTTCTAATCTAATTTATGTACACACTATCAGACAAATAAAAACACTAGGTAGAAAATCCTCACCCAAGTAGAAGTTAAATACTTTTACATATCAATATACATTTTGTGTAGTGTGCTTAAGCTAGAAAGAATAGGGTAATCATGCAATCATCTATGGTTAGTTTATTGTTTCAGTTATCTATTGTATAAGATGGTTTTCTTCACAAACATATTGAATACATAAATATTTTTTTCATTATTTCTATGCTATTGTGATTTGTTGCTAGGAGGCTAGTTCATCCTTATTTCAATGATGAAACCCAATAAGAAATTTGATTACTGAAACTCTTGTCTAATATTATTTCACTAGATTTCTTTAACATGACTAGCAGCATTCCATTTCTTAAGATAACAAGGGACTCCTATATATAGGAATTGGAGCATCCAATACATATTGGCATGGGTTCATAGCCTACAAAGTAAAACCTAATCACTAAATGTATTAAATGAATTAATACAGTTAAATATGATTCAAACAAGATCGCTTTGAAATGCTCAAATATTTGTTCTTGTTTATAGTTATCAGTTTGAGGATAATATTTTGAAATTCAAACGGCTTGACCGAAATTCTTGGTTTTGGTGTCCATATAGTACAGTCATAACCTGATTCTAAAGCACTCAACAAGTCGCAGCGCAGGTATGTGGCATATAGACAGGTGACGACCCCACTTCGGAATGTATATGTAACTTCGGAATGTATTCTTCTATGTATTTTATATTATTGTAACCCGATGTTTATTCCGGGATGTTTCTATTATGTATTTGAGTCATGT
>LPNX011158778.1:10574-41202 GCA_001517045.1 Pseudotsuga menziesii | reverse complement strand
TCTTAAAAATTACATATTTGTAATATGCAGAAAAGGTTCTATATATGTCTGTAATATCATCATCCATGATTCTATGTAACATACTCTAGAGGGCCTTGAAACGTAGATATGTCGAGAAAAAGAAAAGATGTCACATTAGACATGGTTCTACTAGTTCCATAGGACATGATTTTTTAATCTGAAGCTAAACACATAGTAGAACATTAGGATAGGAGGTGGCACATAGTTATGTGAGTAAGAGTGTTTAAATTCAAATTTTGTGTTTACGCTGGATATGAATTGTTGTATATCATATGCATGATATGTTCACATTGCTTGCACAATATGTTCAAATTGCTTATGTGATATGTTCACATCGCATGCGTGATATACATATAATTGATTTTTGTAAATAGTGCATAATAAATGTAGTATATCATATGCACGATATGTTCACATTGCTTGCACAATATGTTCAAATTGCTTATGTGATATGTCCACATCACATGCGTGATATACATATAATTTATTTTTGTAAATAGTGCATAATAAATGGAGGCTATAGAAGAAAAAACTAACCCGTTAAAATTCCACAACCCAACTAATATCTTAATACCTTGAGAGAATCATTTGATATTTCCAACAGGATTACACCTAGGCGAGGGGTAGGGGGATTGAAATATCAAATAACCACTCTAATATCTTTGATAAGAGCCCATTTTGTAACCATTCATGTTGTTGCAACATGTTGTTTGTATTGTTTGGATTTGACCACTTGTAACTGTGTGAAGTCAAAATCAAGGAGTATATGTGGGGGGAGTTTCTAATCAACCTAAAGGTTATGTATCCAACTTATTAAGGTATATAGAAAAAGAAAAGAGCAGATTTAAACAAAACCATGCACTCATTGGGTTTAGGTCAAAATGACATAAGGAATCATGAGAAACAAAACCCATGCCTACATGGGGTCTAAAATAGTTAAAGGAAGAGGTGGAAGTTTTCTTAACTTCAATTTTAGGTCACAAGTTCACTAAGTGTGCTCCTCTATGAGTTTTTCCTAAACTATCTCTTCAACCACCATGCAAATGAGCTTTGTATCTTCCCTACAACATAAACCTAATAATTGAGGGGTTTTGCTAAGTCTTATTCTCTTGTTTGAATAAGGCCTATTGGAAACATATTTCCTCATGATTATTTATTCTATCCAATACTTTCATGTGGATATAATCTCCTAGTGAATGAATAATTCTTATGTTTTGGTGTCATGAACCTATTGTTTGAGAATTAAAAGTTAGGATTCCAATTACAGGGATTTGTAGGTAAGGGACTACACATTTGGTCGTAATTTGGCATTCATAAATTCCATATTATGTATTCCTTAAAACAAATATTAGATCTCAATCTAAAATATGACATTTGTCACAGCCTACAAGTTTGAATACTACATTTGTATGATCAAACTGATTAAAATATCCATGACTTAGGCTACTAGGCATATCTTTTCTTCCGCCTTAAACTACTAATAATTTTTTTGTTGACAATACATATCCTATTAGCTTCCCATAAGATGAGTGTTGTGACTAGTAAAGAGCCTACAAACTAGGAGGGGGGTCCCATATTCTACATGGAGGTAAAATAATTGAGGGAAAGGAAAAATAGGAAAAGAGAGAAAAAACATACCATGATTATCCACATTGGGGTTACAATGAGAGGGGAAGGAAGGGATGTGAGTGGTTGAGTAGATGTAGAGTAGGGATTTATTGTGGTTAAAGTCGTGGAGGAATAGGTAAGTGGAGTGGAGGTAGAGTGAAAATATTATAAGCATGGATGGGGGTGTGGGGATCTATAGATAGATTATTGTGTTGAAATTCAAAAGGGGGTGACAATGAAGGACTAGTAAAGGAGGATTATAGATTAAAAGTTGTGGGTGGAGGATCCACAAAGAAGGGAAAACATGTAGGGATGACATATGGAGAAACCATGAAGTAATTGGTGTAAGCTCACATTATCTAGTACAAGGGGTGAGGCAACATGGGGATTAGAGCACCATCATTGTATTATCATAGTTATAGGCTTGATTCATGGTACATGGTCCCTATAAGATTCCCTTATGCTATACATGGTCTAAATTTCATCCCTCAATCATTTTCAAGGCTCCAAGACCCATCCTTAGAGTGAAAACTCTTCTAATGGTATCCATATCTCTAATTGGGTGTGACAAAAATCCTCAAAAGAGATCATGCATGTTGCTTTTAGGCCTCCTGCATCAACCGTGATATGTAGAATATTACATCATCGAATCATCCGTTATTTTTCCCATCCAACATTGGTATAGCACACTAATACTTTCCCTAGTGCTCAACAACTTCAATTGGTGCACATATCCCAATTCATAGAGAAAATATCCCATGGAGAGGTCTTCTTTGGTGGTTGAATCCCTCTTCAAGGTCTGTGTTCCCTACAATATTAAGGTACTAACACCCTAGTTTCCTCTGATTACCATGGTAACGACCTTTAGACGCATTATGGGTACTCAAAACCTCATAGTGGAATCGATATCCCTAATTAGAGGTGAAATATCCCAGATATAGGTATCTTGTGGTTTTTAATTCATTTCTCATCTCTTTGGAGGAAAAGAATATTCTTTTAGGTTATAAGTCATAGGTTTCCTCCATTAAACATGGTAATCGGATTGAGATAGATCCACTATGACCAAAATATTCTCACGAAACCCATATTCACTTTAGGACAAGAAACCTCATTTAGAAATATTGTGTTATATTTAGATGCTTGATTCATGGCACGCGGTACCTCGAAAGCTTCCCTTAAGCTATACATGCGCTAAATTTCATCGCTTAATTGTGCTCAAGGCCCAAAGACCCTTCCTTACAGTGAAAACCCTTCTAATGGCATGCATATCTCTAATTGGATGTAAAAAAAATCCTCTAAAGAGGTCATGCATGTTGTTATGCCTCGATGCAATAATATCATCATCATCATCATGAACATCATCGTCATCATTATTTTCATCATAATCATAATCCTTATCATCGCTTTCACCACCATCATCATCATCCTCATTGTCATATTTATCATCATTATTGTCTTCATTGTCATCATCAATATCATTGTAGTCATCCTCATTTTCATCTTCACCATTATCTTCATTAACATTTTCATCGTCCTGATTGTCCTCTGTCCATGAAGGTTGATTGATTATTTATCTCTAATTCAAAACTATTCTCCATTGACAAGTTTATTTCATTTTGACATATTTGTCATTCTCCTTAGATTCCTTACTAGTCACCTTAATGAATGAGGGGATACTGTAGAATTCCCTTACTATTTTTCAATTCTTATTCGTAACTACAAGAAATTCAATGAACCCATCCTGTATTGGGAACGACTCCTTTAAAAACCTAAAATGCATTATGTGTAATTGGGATTTCATCTTGGCACTAATGTTGTAAAGGGTGTACTTCAAAGGAATGTACTATGGGAATCCAATATTTCAAAATATGTTTCTCCCTAAATTGTTGTGAAATATGTTTCTTCGATCCCTAAATTTAGAATAAACTATCAGGTTATTTTTACATACAAACATGATATTATCAATAACATCATTGCAACCATGTACCATTTTTCTTTGGAAGGTTTATCCAACATTCACCATTCAAAAACGCATCTTGACATACACAAATGTTCCCTAAGGTGTTGTGATAATTGTTCTTTTCTGGTGGTCTTCATGTTATATTTTTATCATTTAAGAAATATGATCTTAGGATCTTATCTAAGAGAATAACATGCACAACAAGCAATCACAAGAGACAAGAGACACAAAGATTTATCCTCGGGGAAACCATAAGGGAAAAATCCCGCAACTTCCTCAGAGATAAAATGAGCACCAATGGTAGTATTAAAACCCAAAGATAGAAAGATGATCTCCAACAGTTGTTCTCTCTCTCACTGGAGCGAGCTTCTTCTCTCTCACCTATGCGCTATAGTTGGGTGAGTGTGTGTGATAAATAGAGAGGCTCACTCTCTATTTATACTAGTTTCCAACTTGACAATAACTTACTAGGGATGAATTCTCTAGGAGAGTCTAATAACCCTAGTTCCCCACAACTGTGGGGAGTTTACCCCTGACTCACAAACGAGGGTTAATATCTATGACTTTACATTACTTGATTACATTAATGAATCTCTCGATAGGAACATCGGGGACCAATGAAATACAATATATGAAATATACAAGTGAATACATTCTGAAGCTACAAATACATCAACACTCCCTCTTAACTAGGAAGGCATTCTCTTGACACAATTCATCAACACAAGTCTTCTTCTCTGGATCACTATCAAAGTTGGATCATCACTGGATCATCATCAAAGCTGGATCATCACTAGATCATCATCATCATCACTGCTTCCTCTATCTCTATTAAATGGTGCTATCTCTTCATTCTTCTCGTCACAAGAAGTTCTACAGAGCCAGCCCTTTTTCATACTGGTTGTAGGCCTAGCCTCCATGTAGGTATTCCTCTACAAATATAGTCCTTTTTCATATTGGATGTAGGCCTCTACAAAGTCATTCCTTTTTCATACTGGATGTACCTCCACATAGCCATTCCTTTTTCATACTGGATGTGGGTCTCTACAGATCCAGTCCTTTTCCATACTGGATGTAGGCCACTACAGAGCCAACCCTTTTTCATGTTGGATGTACTTCCACAGAGCTAGTCCTTTTTCATACTGGATGTGGGTCTCTATAGATCCAATCCTTTTTCATACTGGATGTAGGCCACTATAGAGCCAACCCTTTTTCATGATAGATATCCTTCCACAGAGCCAGTCCTTTTTCATACTGGATGTGGGTCTCTACAGAGCCAGTCCTTTTACATACTGGATGTAGGCCACTACAGAGCTAACCCTTTTTCATGCTAGATGTACTTCCACAGATCCAATCCTTTTTCATACTGGATGTGGGTCTCTATAGAGACAATCCTTTTTCATACTGGATGTAGTCCACTACAGAGCCAACCCTTTTTCATGCTGGATGTACTTCCATAGAGCCAGTCCTTTTTCATACTGGATGTGGGTCTCTATAGAGCCAACCCTTTTTCATGCTAGATGTAGGCCACTGCACTTATATCTGACCATGGGAGGCCCCACCTACCACCATGTCAAAATGGAACAACACTTACATCTGACCATGGGAGGAACCAATCCTACCACCATGTCAGAAGGGCACAACACTTACATTTAACCATGGGAGGAACCAATCCTACCACCATGTCAAAAGGGCACAACACTTACATCTGACCATGGGAGGAACCAATCCTACCACCATGTCAGAAGGGCACACGGACTCATCACTTCCCCTTGGAAGGAACCTCTATCTGGAGAACACCAAGCTTCTCCTGGAAGTATTCAAACTTCACTCTGGATAATGGCTTAGTCAACACATCAGCTATCTGTTTATCTGTCGCAACATACTAGAGCTTCACTGCTCCCCTCTGCACCATATCCCTGATATAGTGGTATTTGATCTCGATATGCTTCGACTTGTCATGGAACAATGGGTTCTCCGACAACTTCAAACAACTCTTGTTGTCGCAATATATACAAGTAGCATCCAACTAGAGATCAAACAAATACCATAGTAGCTTCCTCATCCATACTGCCTCACAACTAGCCGAACAAACTACAACATACTCTGCTTTGGCTGTACTCAGTTCCACACAGGATTTCTTCTTGCTAGACCAAGAGATCACACCTGATCCCATACTGAATCAACACCCTGAATTGCTCTTCCTATTAATGGCACTGCCTACCTAATCCGAATCCACATAACCCTCTAGGTTAATCTTCTCATTCACCTCATACTTGAGCCCATAATCAACTGTACCCTTTAGGTACCTTAGAATATGCTTTGCAACAATCAGGTGAACATGTCTAGGATCTGTCAGAAACTGGCTCAATGTGTTCACAGTAAAGCAAATATTTGGTCTCATATTCGTCAGGTAGATCAAGGACCCACATTAGAGGAAATTTGGGGTCTAAAATGGGCCTTATAAGAAAATGCGCCAACAATAAATTTTGTGAGTTGGAATTCAAGAACCAATAGAATTTAAATAAAATGAGTCAACCATAATGGTTGAATTGACATATTTGTCATAAAAGAAAACTTCTTTTTTGTTCATATTTTCGACATATCTCCCTGTGTTTTTACTCAAATTCTGAGCGGAAGAGCTCATTGGATGTAGAATTTAATTCCAAATCCAACGAGTACCCACACTACATACTTTTGACGAACCCCGCTACCCCAAAAACAAGAAATACCTGGAAAAAAATGTGATGATGACATCATCATCACGTTTTTTCAGGTATTTCTTGTTTTTGGGGTAGCGGGGTCCGTCAAAAGTATGCAGTGTGGGTACTCATTGGATGCAGAATTAAATTTTGCATCCAACGAGATCTTCCACTCATAATTGAGTAAACACACAGGGAGATATGTCGAAAATACGAACACAAAAAGTAGTTTTTTTCATTCTTCCTCCAAAATTAATAACTATTATTTTCTTATTTTAACTATTATTTTATTGCTTTAACTATTATTTTATTATTTTCCTTAGGAGGCCCATTTTAGACCTCAAATTTCCTCTAATGAATCATCTAACGATACATCGTAGCATCAACCGAATCCAATGAAGCATCACTCAATAGATTTAGGTTTGATGCCATAGGTGTGGTCATGGCATTGCAGTCCATCATCTCGAACCTATTCAGGATCTCTACTGCATACTTCCCTTGTTCTAGGGAGAGTCCATCTGCATTCTGCCACACCTCCATGCCTCGAAAGTAGTGCATCATACCCAAGTCCTTCATCATGAACTTGGGAGCAAGCTTCCTCTTCGTATCAGCAATCAACCCATCCTCACCTGTTACAAACAGGTCATCTACATACAGTAGGAGTATCATTGGGTTCCCTTCCTCAACCTTGTAGTAAAGGTTGTAGTCCGCTTTACTCTTGGTAAATCCCAAACTAGTCAGGAAGTTGTCAATCTTGCT
Organism: Pseudotsuga menziesii; assembly: GCA_001517045.1. NCBI lineage: Eukaryota > Viridiplantae > Streptophyta > Pinopsida > Pinales > Pinaceae > Pseudotsuga > Pseudotsuga menziesii. The sequence goes on along the minus strand of LPNX011158778.1, from coordinate 34,152 downwards.
GTACCATGTCCTGGGTGCCTCTTTCAAATTGTACAGGGATTTCTTCAATTTACACATATGAGTTTCCCTGTCATGTGTCTCAAAACCGAGTGGGTGCTCCACATACACTTCCTCTTCCACTACACTATTCAAGAAAGCAGTCTTGACATCCATCCAGTGTATCTTCCATTTCATTACTGTAGCCAGAGCAAGTACTGATCTGATGGAAGTGTATCTGGCTATAGGTGCAAAAGTATCTTCATAATATATTCCTTCTTTGTGGGAGAAGCCACGAGCCAAAAATCTTGCTTTATATTTCTCTATGCTGCCATTTACATCATGCTTGATCTTGTAGATCCACTTGGAAGTCACAACAAACTTCCCCTCTGGTCTTGGGACAACATCCCAGACATCATTCTTCATGATCGACTGGTACTCCTTGATCATAGCATCCTTCCATTCTTTCTTCTCTGTCACTTCTTCATAGTTGGAAGGCTCTTTATCAATGATGTCACATAATAGGGCTACATATCCAGAGTAGGACCTAGTTCTCTTCCTTTCTCTGTGCATTTCTTTTGGAGCCCCATATCTTTCTGCACCTTGTATAGCCTCTCGTACCCATGCAAGTTTCCTCTTGTGAGAGTTCCTCTCCTGGGGTGGATCTATAGGTTCCTAGGGTTCTTCTATTTCTCGATCTTCTTCTTGAGTTGCATCGTTCTTAGTTGTATCTTGAATTCTGGGTACTTCTGTTTCTTCAGGTTCTTTAGCAGGTCTCTTTCTAGATTTGTTGTAAGTTGAGTCTTTGTCAAATGTTACGTCCTTGCAGATGTCGATCTTCTTGAATCATGGAAAGTATATTCTGTAAGCCTTTGAGCTTTCACTATATCCCACAAATATACCCTTTTTCCTTGAAGGATCTAACTTTGTCCTCTATTCTTTCGGAATGTGTATGTACACTAGAAAACCAAATATTATGAGATTACTGACTTCTGGTCTCTTGTCGAAGAAGACTTCTTCAGGTGTCTTGTTCTCGAGTACTCTATGCGGAGTACGGTTCTATACATACACAACTTTTCTAGCATCTTCCTCCCATAGATGCATGGGAAGATCTTGATCATGAAGCATTGCCCTTGCAGCTTCCATAATCATTCTATTCTTCCTTTCCACAACCCCATTCTATTGTGGAATATATGGAGTGGTCAAATCCCTCTTAATCCTTGAATCTCTGCATAATTCTTTGAATTCATTTGATGTGAATTCTCCGCCATTATCTGATCGAAAGGTCTTGATTTTATTTTCTGTGTGGTTCTCGATCAAGGCTTTGAACTCTTTGAATTTGTTGAATACTTCATCTTTGTTTTTCAAGAAGTATATACATGTCTTCCTAGAAAAATCATCAATGAAAGAATTATAGTATACATACCCACTCAATGAACTCGATGACATTGGATCGCATACATCGGAGTGGATGATTTCCAAGATTCCTTTTTCCTTGCTCTCGCTACTTGAAAATGTCTTCTTTGTGTTCTTTCCTTTTGCACATCCTCTGCAAACACCATCATGTTTTGTCTGTATTTCTCGAAGACCTTCAACATCTTTGCTTGCAAGTGCTAGTGCTCTATAGTGCACATGTACAAGCCTTCTGTTCCAAAGTTCATTTGGCTCTACTAATTCATGGACCAAGGCTTGTTCTGGTTGGCCATTTAACTTGTATAATCCTCCCTCTTGCTCTCCAATCACAACTACATCATCTATAGTCTTTCCCTTATGCCACATAAGAACTTGGCCATCTACAAATGCAACCCTCATGCATTTTGCATCCAATTCAAAGATGAAGAGGAGGTTCTTCTTTAGTCTTGGTACAAACAAGACATCCTTCATTTTCATAGACTTTCCATAGTCTAACTTGTAGGAGGATTCAACACTACCTTTTATTGGATATTGGTAGTCATCCCCAAGTTTCACCTTGTGGGGTGACTCATGTTCTGATAATTTCATAAATGATTCTTTGAATCTCGTCATATGCTTGAAAGCCCCATTGTCGATAAGCCAATCCTTGCTCCCATGTGTGATAGTTCCTGTGAGGGAAGAAATCCAAACATACTCTTCATCACTTGAAGAATATTCACTTTCTTGTTTGACTCTCTTCTTGGAAGGTTCATCATCCTCTGCAACATGAGCATGATGTCTTCTCTTGTTTCCCTTCTTTTTGTGAGAGGCGCCTTTGTTTCTGGGACAGAATCTAGAGATGTGTCCTTTCTCATCGCATGTAAAGCATCTGATACTAGAAAGGTCTTTGTTAGATCTTCTAGGGTTATCTTTCTGGTGAGAGTGGTTACCTTTGTGATGATGATAGTCCATTCTTCTTTTCTTGGAGTGTACTATGAGAGCTTGATCTTCATTTCCCATCTTTTCTTCTCGAGCTACTATTCGAGCTTCTTCTTGTGAGCATTCCTCCCACAACTTACTGAAGGTGACTAGCTTCCTTCTACCACAAATTCCTTGAATGAAGGAGTCCCATGATCTAGGGAGACCATTCAAGGTGGTCATCACAATTTCTGCATTCTCCTCTTCTTCATCCACTACTTCAAGTTGTTCTTTGATCTTGGAAACCCTTGTAAAGTATGACTGTATGGTCTCCGCATTCTGGATCTTCACATTCTTAACCTAGTTCCTCAAAGTCATCTTCCGGTTTATGTTCTTCCCTTCAAATAGCTTGGTCAAGCCATCAAACATTTATGTAAGTGTCTTTAGGCAGGACGCCTGTGGTATGAGGTGATCCTTGATTGAATCAACAATAATCCTCTCAACCATGAACAATTTATTTTTGGGTAAGGCCTTAGCCTCATCTCCCTCTGGAACTAGAACCTCTTCACCGATGTAAGAGTCCAACTCATTTTCTTCCAGGACTAGGGAGATCCTATACTTCTAGGCTCAAAAGTTATCATCTCCCTCAAGCTTTTCATCCAGCTTGGTGTGATGAGACATATTAACTAAGAACCTCAAATGGAAATACAAAATATTTGGATCTTACCAATTTGAGAAGCTGAAAACTGGATTTGGAGCTGATCTTCTGCAGTGCTGGTTTTCTAGTTCCAGTGCAAATTAGGGTTTGACTTTCCTGGAGTTCTACGTAACCAAAAACCTCGATTTTTGTCTCTAAAATTCGATTTTGAGGAGATAAATCCTAGCCTAGGATCACTAAAAAAATCCTCTTCAGTGAAAAACCCTAATTTCTCGATGTAGTGGTAGGTCAAAAACTGAAAGTGCTCAGAATCAGATTCTGCTTCAACAGAAATATGCGCCCTTCAATGGAGAGTCAACCTAGCCTCTTTTTGCTGATGGATTGTGGAGAGAGACCCAAAAATTAATAACCCCTAGCTTTCGTAGCTGCACAATGTCTTCTTCTCAGGTTAGCTTTGATACCATATTATATTTTTATCATTTAAGCAATATGATCTTAGGATCTTATTAGAGAGAATAACATGCACAACAATCAATCACAAGAGACAAGAGACACAAAGATTTATCCTCGGGGAAACCATAAAGGAAAAACCCTGCAACTTTCTTAGAGATAAAATGAGCACCAATGGCAGCAGTAAAACCCAAAGACAAAAAGATGATCTCCAACAGTTGTTCTCTCTCTCACTCAAGTGAGCTTCTTCTCTCTCACCTATGCGCTATAGTTGGGTGAGTGTGTGTGATAAATAGAGAGGCTCACTCTCTATTTATACTAGTTTCCAACTTGACAATAACTTACTAGGGCTGACTTCTCTAGGAGAGTCTAATAACCATAGTTCCCCACAACTGTGGGGACTTTACCCCCGACTCACAAAGGAGGGTTAATCTCTATAAATTTACATGACTTGATTACATTAATGAATCTCCCTATAGGAACATATGGGACCAATGAAATACAATATATGAAATATACAAGTGAATACATTCCGAAGTTACAAATACATCAACACTTCAAATGATAAGAGATTATACCTCCTAACCTCAAAATCATATCCCCTTAACTCACCCATATATTGACCCACTAATACTCTAATACATTATGACACTTAAACCCTTAAATAAATTACCCCTCGACATACAATAAACTCAAACACAATAACCCTTTGACACTTTTTGACCTTTAACCCTTATGAATCCATATGCAATCAACCCCTAATACATTATCACCCCAAAAAACCTTAAATACACCGTAAAATTTAATACATAATTACCATTTAGTGACCATATTGACCACAAACCACTATGACAAATAAATCCCTAACATTTCAACCATAGTAAAATTAACCCCCTTAATGCACTATGACCCTTAACTTCTTATGTATCACTACCTAACAAACTATTACTCTAAACACACAATGGCCCCTTACACATTAATGCCTTAGTACACTAACCTCCTAATATTCCATAATAACCAACTACCTTAACCAGAGTCATATTGTGACCACTAACACACTAACCCTCAACATATGTTCCTCCTCAACCACCATCATCCAAACACTTTATACCCTCGAAACCTAAAATCAACACTTTATACAAGGTAACCTCTCAACACATAAACCACATCAAACAATGTGAATAATAGAAACCATGACCTAAAAAACAATTGTATCTAACCTCTATCCCTCTAACCCTCTAACATTTTGACCCGCTAACACCCTTATACTCTATGAACCTTGATCACAAGTTACTAGTATATCTGGCTTGCGGGCTGTTGGATATACCCTTGGGAGGTCGTTGTTCCCATGGTCTAAAAAAACATTATGTACATAAAGACACTAAAATGATTAATACACTAAAACCATTAACCCGTATGACCCTTATAACTAGCCTTCTTCATAAAAAATATGTTATCAATATTCAATAAATTAACACCATCGTTAATCATAGACATTTTCTAATTATCACTACTTTCAATATTATAAATAATTGGTATCATCAGAAGAATGGATATCATCAAGACCATTAATAATATTAATTTATTAAGAGAATTTAAATAAAATTGTTAATATCTTCAAGATCATTAACAACTTCATGTCATTAAAAGAACTGACATATTCAAAATCATCAATGCCATCAAATTAGAATCAATAACATTCTCAAAACCAATCCATTAATCAAATTATTATCAATCATCCTCATCATTCAATGTTATCAACATCAATATCACTAGAAGGTCATCAATACAATTAAATCGATATAAGAAACATATTTAGAATACTCAAATCACATCACCATCATCAAGATCAATAATGTCACGAAGTTATCAACATTTATGCAATTTTTATGCTTAAGTTATGAATTGTTTTTTATGCTTAAGTGATATTTTTATTTTGTGTACGCAAAATGAAAATATGGTACACACAATATTTTCATTTTGTGCGTGCAAGATGTTCATTTCTTGCACGTGATTTTAAATATTGTTTTTAAAATTGTAAATGCTACCCCACCCTCGCTCGCTCACTCCACCAATTTGGTTTTCTTGTGCAACGACCTATAGAGAGCCCAATGTGACTGTGACACCAGTGTTGAGGAATTCACCTTCATCCCATCAACCCAATTCTCCCATGGATTTAGGTAGATTCCTCTCCCACATTTTGTCTCCATTGAAATTTCCCTGAGATTGCATTTAACTTGCCTTGAAATTGCACCAGAGACAATTTTTTATTGAACAAGATTACTATCTAGAATATACCTATAATTGAATTAAGTACATAAAAAAAATGCATCTTAAAAAGACTCCTTGGAATAATTTTATGTGTATCCATCTTCCCAATACAAATTGTCTCCCTAAAATAAATTTTCAACACTGTTGTTATGTGATGAAGACTGCCAAAACTTGATACATCACCTTAAAAATAGGCACATACATTCCATCAAAAATTTCTTTGTTTCAAAAAGTCAAAATATACCATAGAATTAGTAAGGGAAGTGATTAAATTTTCATGAGATCACTCTGATGAAGCAATACCATGACATTCTCTAGAACATTCTCTTGTGACTAGAGGTTTTGAATGTTAAGAACTTCCTCCACACTCAAGTTGATAATTTGGTAGGACGAGAAGAGGTCCAAGAAATTCTACATGGGACCTCCATGAATATGATTTAATAAGTTCTATAAGCAAAGAAAGGAGACAACTACAATACCAAAATCCACAAGAATTGACAAACTAGAAAACGTAGAGACAAAAATCCCCAAAATCCACTATAAACCAATTCACAAATCTTAAGGTAAGAAAATTGTGTATATTGGATGATGATTTCAACCAAAAAACATTCCTACTCGAATCTATCATGTTAACATTGGGGTCCACTGTGGTAGGCTAAGCCAAAAAAATAAAGTAGTTGGAGATGTGACTATATGTTTCACAGTACTTGTCCTTCATTCTAATGTGTGTGCGTTCTTGGATCTACTAGAGAAATTTGTGCCAAATGTGGAGTAGTGTGTAAAATGGTTACATGATCCACAAGATTCAGCCCTAGTGCAAGAACCAAATGTATATTTTCTTTATAACCTTCTCACATGGAGTTTCCTAATTTTTGTATTTTTGTATTCTAAATTCCTTCATTAATTACAGAAATTGGGAATTAGGAGCCCCCAACTATGAATATTTCTACCCAAGCTCTTTTTCCTTCCATTATTCTTCTAATGAGTTACATTATAGTATAGATACAAATGACCATAGGAATGACAATGCAAGGAATGAAAAGGGAGGAATTCATAGTCCAACCCTTGCTCCACCTCAAGATCACCATTTTTCAAAGCAATTATATGAGCAAATCCTTCTATCAATTCCAAAAAAACAAGTATATGTGTGTTGTTAGGGAAATATACCTTATGGGTATACTATGGGTATACTTGCAGACAACTAGGGATTTATGAACATATATCAAAGAATAAGAGAGTAGGATACGTACCTTGTTCTAGATTATCGATCCTCATTTGATCCCTCGTTCTTCAATTCTCTTTAGCCTCCAGTCTCCAATACCTACAAAAGGGGTTTACCTTTCCTCAAAATATATTCTATTGTTATATAAGATGAGACATGCACATATAATGATTGTATTTAGTACAAATGACAACCTACATCAATACTCATAATAATAAAAGAATACATTGATACAATGATGGAATGAAAACATTCTTTATTCATAGAGTTCTAGAAACATTACATAGCCCCTGTCTGAGACAAGCTTCTCTGCACACCAAGACCTGAGTCCTCTTGATCCTCTCTCTAATAGAATCCTCTAGTATAACTTTGCTCCCAAAGTTGGTCCCCCTATCCTCTACCCTTACCCTCTTTTTATACTTGTTTAGGAGGAAGGAAATGCGAGGCTAGGATAGTTAGGGGCATTAGGGAGGTTTCCAAACCAACCTCACTTCCATTTAACTAATCATATTTTTTAATTTTAACAATTTTTAATGGAACACATGGGTTCATGTGGAGCATCGTGCAAGTAATTCACGAGTTGCTTCAAGGAAACTCACAAGTTCAAAACACGTAGGTTGCAGATGTGAAACCCGCGAGTGGCATGTAGGTTACTATAAGGAAACCCATGAGTGCAAGGTGAATGTAGGTGCAAAAATGGTTATCACTGGAGTAATAAGGATGTATCAAGGATCCATTCCATCAATAGTGTTAGGGCCACTTCAATCCATATTGTCCTTTTGTGTAATGACGCGTGTAGTGTCATTACTTGGACGAAGAAGTTCCATTTCATGGTATAACAAATGACCCCTAATGTGTGAGGTCAGAGGGTAAGGATGGATGAAATACATTACAATCTTGTAGCTAGTAGGTCTCAGAATCAAGGTTGCACAGAAGTACCCGAAAAAGACAAATCGAGTTCATTTACAAAATCATCACTGAGGATTCCATGTTCAATAATGTGGAACACTAGCTCCTTTACAAAATACATATACATCATATGATACAGGAAATAGATCCACGTATTATTTACAAAGGTGGATCAAAGCCACATGAGTACAGTAATAGATCTTCAATATCTAGAAATATTGTCATGAGGCATGGCACAATCTTATGCAACTTAGGTTATATAGGCTGTAACCCAAGGTATTCATCCAAATCCAAAGAAACCAATACAAATACTAACACATGAATACATTTAGTTGAAGTCCAACATGGAAGGATTCCATTGGAATATCAGTTACAGATTTATACTGACCAATGCAGAGGAGTCCACCAAAATTGGAAGTGGATCCTGAGGTACTATCTTGAAACTCTAGGCCTTCTTCTGCAACAGGTATTGATCGAAATCCGTAAGTGAAGAGGAAGGACATGAATCCTTCAACATAACACATGACTAATCGGTAGAATTGATAAGGGAAGATGTGCATAAAATGTGCTCAAGGATGAAAATGATAAGGATCAAGGTAAAGAGACAGAGGGTAATGATCCTTGAATAGTGAGCACGAAACATAGATGACCCGAGGCAACTTTAAACTTCAAGAGAGATAACTAGAGGAAATTGACATATTACCATGTACTTAGGATAAGAAGAAGAGCGGTGACTCAAAGTGTTAATTGAACAGGAAGTGAAAAAAAAACTATGACATGAGTAGCGGGAGACTCAAAACTAGTGTTGTGTTCAAGGATGAATTTCTTCCAGAGAACTTACAATATTAAGAATGTGTTTCCTTGTTTTGTTTCTTGTTAAATTTTAACAAGTCCAAGAAAGTAAACTTGATTCCTTCTTCATTGTTTTAACAAGATTGAAGAAAATAGAGAATATTTGCTTGATATATCACTGATTCGTGGATATTGTGACCTCGAATTAGTAGATGCTCATCGGTGTTTTCATGGTTTTGATAGTCTGAAAACTCCAAAGACGAATCTAGGGGGGTTGTTTTTCATAAAGTTAGTCTCCTAAGTCCGAAAAAGTGTAAAGCAACCCAAAGGAGAACTCTCTTAGATTCCGAAGAACTAAGGTAAACTCTCACCAAACCGACACTCCCTCAAAAGAAATTATATAGCCTTAGTTTAACGAGTGTGAAGGAAGGAAATATCGCTTGAGATGTTCCATTTATTTATGAGAATGGGACAAACAACCATAAACTCGATGTGTTTTGATGAAGTTTAACGAGCATGACTATGACGTAAAGAACACTCAATATATTTTTTATAGTTTAATCCACAGCACAAAAAAGAAAAAAAGTGAGCTCAAACAGGTTTCTTTTTCGTAAATTTAGTCCTCCATGCCTGGAAAAGAGATAAATTTGTACCCGAAGATACTTTTCTAGACACATTGGACTAGAGTATTTCGTTTTCGTAAGTAATCCATATGGTCCGGAAAAGGGTTAAAATTATACAAATATGGATGATCCTTCATTTCCTTTAACGAGTCTGAAAGAACAAGGAACTCGATTATCTAGTCAATTTTAAGGAGTTAGGCCAGGGATTTAAGATAAATCCATATGTTGGGAGCCTTATGTCAAAGGATAGCCAACAAAAGAGGGAATATGAGGCTCATTTTGTGTGTGAAAAATAACTATGAAGGCTCTCGTGACCCAGCAACATGCAGTATGGGTACCGAAATTGGAAAGAAATGTTCTATCTAGGGTGACCCATGTTAGGTAGGCTCTAAACCATGGAAGAACAATAGTGTTTGAGGGGTAAAAATAGGTTGCATATCACAGTTCATGGATAAAAAAGGAGATCTTAGGGTTCACAAAGGAATATGGTAACAATGCAAGATGCAAAGGGGTCAAATCCTATCCTATATGTTGAGGAAATATACTCTGAATTCATCCAGAACCTGAAAGGCTAGGTAAAAAAATAATAAGCATTAGTCCAAATAAACACAATTTGACCAAAACTATATTAACATGAGTAAAAATTTGAAATTTTTACTATAAATAGTGAAATTGGTTCAAAAAACAATTCATTTGGTATTTTACCTAGAATAGTGCAATTTACCCTCCAACTTCAAACGTCTTGTGTGCTCAAACAGGTTGACGGATTTACAATCCGCAAGTTGCAGGTAGACCATATCTTACTTATCTTTGATTTCATGCATTAAATTTCAAGTTTTTTGAGAAAAATTGAGTCTTTTAGAAAGTTTGTAAGGGAACCACATGGGAGACGTGGGTATCCCATTGCAAAATCATGAGTTCGTGATGTATTCGTAGGTATGCAGAAGGAAACCCACGAGTCATGCACTTAGTATGGTTTATACATATAATGACCAAAAAAATTGTATTTTACAGGCACAATGGTACTTGAATGGAGGGAAAGAGAGCATGAGGACAATGATAGAGTAGCATTAGCAGATCCAATGGCATTAAACATCCTTCGAAGATGTGGTTTGTTAAAATTATTTCACATGAAAAACATGTGTTCCCAAGTCAGTTTATTAGAGTCTTTGGTATGACTATGGGATCCTGATCAGGACATGTTTGATCTCCAGGGTGAAACACTTGAAATAATTTCCAAAGACATTTATTTTATCACTGGTTTATCTCATAGAGGTGCACCATTGAACTTGGGTGGCATAGGAAGTGGGGGTGACCTGCTCAGTTTTTAGGATTACATGAACACTTATTGTCTTCCAAGTACACAGAGGTCGGGCACACAAATACCTATTGCCCAGATAACAAGTTTTTCACTGAAAGTCCTCGTAAGTACTACCAGACTAGTACACCATTGTATTTCTATGGCATCAGACAAGGACAAAGTTATAACATCCTAAGGGTTGGAAGATACCCTTATTCTGTGCCCCCCTCATAGATTGATTCCTTCCATTAGTAGGAGTGTTGTCCTATCTACAAACATCACCAAGCCATCGTAGCTCATAGAGGATACACAAGATTTGTTGGAAGGCTCCATGTGCATTGCATTGGGTAGTGTATTAGTTTCCATCCATGAGGAGATATCCATACCACCTCTTAAACCCAAAATGCAAACCCAAAATGCTTGAGTTACAATGGATTGACGAGTCTATCATGTATAATCTTGAGCATGAGGAGATTCTCACATGTGCTATTAGTGCTCGAGACTTATACTATCGATTGTATGAGAGATTTCGGCCACCATCGAGAGTGCAAGTATATTTATAAATTTTAGTTTTTTCATTATACATTGTTAAAATTTTAATCTTTCACATAGACATACATATAAAATAATGTTGATTTTTTTTTGTTGCTCCATGTAGAGGACCAACTTTATTGATTTACTCAATTCCACTTCTCCAATAGTGGATCGTCCTTCCATTTCCCCTGATGAAGAACATGTGGTACATACACTAGCTCCTTCATCCTAACTTTATAAATTAGATAGATGCATATAGAACAATAGAGGATAAATAGATGCAGTCTACCTCATTTTCTGACCATCAACGACCTATTGTTGAGGTACTGTAATTTATGTTTTAGCACAATTTTTAAAAATCAAGTTGTTGTTTAATTTCTGTGAGTTCACTTATGTTTCATTTATTGATTACGTACATAATGTCGCAATTGGAAAATGGTGATGTACAATGGGCTGTTGAGAATTCCATAATGTTTTCATATGAGTGGGAGGCCATTGCTCAACATCATCCCAGTTAGGGGCCATCGACTTAGGAAGGTCCTGGATATGCCACACAATGCGATTTGGACAACCTCTACATGGAATCAAGTATGACTCAAGTCAGGTAAGTTAATCCATTTACTTGAAGGTTTAAATTTATGTCATCTTGTAAATTGCAAGTATCAAAATCTAACTAACTTAAACAAAGTTTGAAATTTTAATTTTTGCAGTTTGCTTCTGTGGAAGATATTTTCTGTCGCATGTCGTTGCAACACTCATGCTAGAGGTATAGTGCAATTGATACCAGCGTTGGGGATAACCAAACGACCCATAATTGAGATCAGGGGATAAGACTTGCTCATGTGTTGCAACACACACACATACATGTATGTACATTTTTATGGACTTGAGTCCCTGGACTATTTGATATCATATTTTTTCTTCATGGATATATATGACATCTTATATTTATACCGACATGAGTTATGTATTTTATCTTTATGTTTATTTAGATGTACATGCATGTTAACTTTATCGTATGTTTATATCAATGAGGTAATGTAATTCATGTGTATATTTTGAATGGTGAGTGTATACATGTCATATATATGATTTTCATGTATGTCGGTTATCTTATGTTCATGTCTATGTTGGTGATTGTACAATTTATAGTTTCAAAAATATAATTTATGTTTTACAAATAGAAGTTATAATTTTATCTGATGTTCATATTTTTAATGTTTATATTATTTATATAATCTCTATTCCATTTACAATCCTTGACGTCCAATTACAATTTAATATTTACAATCCACAATGATAAAATTCACAATTACCCTTTACAAATTTTTGAAATTACCAATTATATAATAAATGTTTATAGCCATTTAATTTTACAAACAATATACATGAACAAAATAGTTGAATAAAATAAGATTTCATTATTACATACATACATACATACTTCCAAGCATATTGTACATACATACAATATACACACACATACCTAAATTTTGCAATTATAAATTTAATTAAAAAATGCTTATCCAAAACAACCCAAATAAAAACAAAATATTTGTTTTTGCTTTGCCTTCTCTTTTGTGACACCAAACATTATTGAAAAATACAAATGTTTATTGTTATGGCTATACGCTTTATCTCATCAACCATATTTGAAAACATAATTATATATTGTGGGCATACAAGCTGAGATCTACACACTATTAGTTAAAATTAGTTAAAGATAAAATTGTTTACATTTAGTTTTAAAATGAATTAAATTTCTTGCCATTTAATGCTAAAAGTAATTTGATTTGAAAAATTATATTAATCATAATTTTATGATATGTTATTCATTTGATTTGGAAATTATTTTTGTGCACGAATGTTTCCACAATGTTTAGTCATTGTGTGCAAGCTTACCGATTTGCACTATGTAGAAATATAGAAGTGACCCACCCATTTTGGGTGGACCCTCCCCCATCATCAGGATCCTTCCAAGCAGAATAGAAAAGAAGATGCCACTAGACTATATATAGAAAATTAAAAACTACTCTTTAATTATAAAAAACTAGCTCGTTAATTATAAAAATTATAGATAAAGTTGAGAAAAATAATGTTGACAAATTAAATAATATAATAAAATACATAAATTCTTATTTTTTTACTTTATTTTTATGTTTATTTTTTAAACTTAGGAGGAGAAAAGTCAAAAGATTAAAAAGATTAAAAGAAATAAAAAATGATGAAAAAAATTGTTCAATTGTCTATTATTAATTTAAATAGTAGTTGAAAAGATTCAAATGAGTAAAAAGGGGGTTAATTGGATAATTAGTAAGTAATTGTTTTAGTTTAAAACATAATTAGAACTAAAAGAACAAATAAAATAGAAATATATAAAAATAATTAAATTTAAAGGGAATTATTGAAAGTGGAGTAAAAATAGGGAATTAAGGGTTTGACTTAATGAAAGAAATATTAAAAACCTAAACAGAGGTGGAGGGGGTAAATTGATAAAAGATAGAAAGGTAAACATTCATAACATATAAATTAATAAATAAATTAAAATAAGAATAAATAAAATAAAATAAAATAATAAAACCTAGGGTGAAAAATTAAGAAAGAAAGAGTAGTGAACAAATGAAGAATGTATTAATGGTGAGTGAGTTGATGGATCATAGGTCTACAAGACTGATTTAGTTTATAGTCATCTTCTCGATTAAAGTTGTTAGGATGTTTTTTAATTTCAATGTCTTCTCTAATGAGTCTTGATGGATAATGAGAAGTGGAGGAAAGGGTTCTAGTTTTATCAAAGCAAATGTGACGTTTAGACTTGAAAGAGTGTTCAGTGATTGGAGATTTGCTAACTCGATTATAAATGGTATCAACGATGTGTTGTTTGAGAAGAGTTTGAATGGATCTACATTTTTTCCAATGTAGGTTTTCCCACATGAATAAGGAATTTGGTAGACGCCTTGGGATAGGAAGGGTATGGATTTATCTTTAGTGCTCCTAAATAATTGCTTAAGGGTCTTATGGCGTTTAAATATGGTTTTGATGTTCTTTTTATTAAAAATTTTAGAAATGCGATCTGTGATGTCATGAATATAGGGAAAATAAAGAATTGAAAGGGGTGGTGGGGACGGTTTGAGGGGTTTGGGCTTGGGATGCAAGACTTGTTGAATTTTTTTGTTAATGAGGTATCTAGAGGACCCATTGGTCATGATGGATTTAGTAAGGTGTGCTCTTTCTTGATTAAAATGTTGGGGTTAGAGATTCAAACTACTTTGGTGATCAAATTTTTGAGTACTGCATATTTTTTAGAAGGGTGGTGATGGGAGTGGGTGTGTGGGTATTTTTTTGATACAATTGATAGGAGAGAGAGCCACCTTGTTGTCAAGTGACCAAGACATCAAGAAATGGAATGTAGTCATCTTGTTGTATTTCCATGGTAAATTTAATGTGATGTGAAATACTATTTAATTTGTTGTGAAATTTTTCAAGGGAGGTGTGTCCGTGTGGCCAAATAACCAACATAATGTCTACAAACCAAAACCAGTATTTTGATTTGAGGGGAAAAGAGCTAAGGGATACTATTTCGAAGTGTTCCATAAATATGTTGGCAACAACAAGGGATAAACAAGATCCCATGGAAATTCCTTCAGTTTTTTTTATAGAATTTACCTTTGAAACATAAAAAATAGAGGAGAGAAAAAATGTCAATAAGATGAAGAGTTTCCTTATCAACAAATTGGGAAATGATGTTGAGAGCTTTAGGGACCAGGATTTTTGTGAAGAGAGAAATGAAATCAAAACTTACCATGAGATCATGATCATCAAGGTGTAGGTCTTGAGTTTTGTGAATAAAATCAAAAGACTCTTTAATGAAAGATTGGGTTTTCCCCATGAAGGGTTTTAGTTTCTCAACAAGGAAACGAGAGATGGGATAAGTAACGGAACTGATGGCACATACAATGGGTCAGAGAGGGATGTATTTCTTATGTATTTTAGGTTGGCCATAAATTTATGGGGGTTGGGGATTGTGGGGAAGAATGTGTTTCTTGATTAAGGGGGAGGATCTAAATTAAAAGAAGAAAGGTTGATGATAGTGGAGGGAGAAAGAAGATAATAGGGGATGGATTTTAAAGATGGAGCTAAAAAATTGGAGGTTTATTTATAATCACATCGACAAAGAATTGTAGTGTGGATGGAGGTAGGCGTAGAGGGAGTGGAATTTCTCAAACTGGGAGTGTATTCATCTAATGGAAGTGTGGTGTGATACCAATGAGGAGAAGGTCCTGCAAAGTTAAGGGATAGAGTGGAGTGGTGAGAAGGTTTTGAGGTGGAAGAAAAGGTTAGAGGAGGGTCACAAAAGGGATTTGGAATGGAGGTGTTAGGTGGAGATGGGTAGTGAACAGGGAAAATTTTAAGGATCCATGCTTATTTAAATGTGTATAAGCCTTGGTGAATCTTACCAATTCTTAAAATGTAAACTATAAAATATTTGGTGATAATTTTATAAAATATTTCAAATTCTAAGGATTTTAAATAATGTACATAATAATCTAGCAATTTTTATAGTGAAAATGTTTTACTTAATCAAAATTGGGCGAAATAGGGCTTAAAAAATGCAAATTGACAATTTTGTTTTTGGAAAAAACATGGAAAAATAGCCCATGGGATAAATTTCTCCCGTAAAGTTATCCTTGGTTGTGAAAGGGATTTGAAGTGGTGGACGAATGGGAAAGAGGGGGGTAGGTCGCAAGGGGAGTCACAATGAATGGATAAAAATTCAATGAGGTAGAGCGTGATGGGTTTTTGGAAGGAGAGCTAGTGATACAACTAAGGAGGACGAGAGGAAGATGGAATTCAGTTGGGGAGTTGAGGGATTGGGTGGTGAGAGGGAAAGTAGATGGGGCTGATGGTTGACTATGGAAAGTTCATAGCCTTGAGAGGGGTTAAAGGAGTGGATATATAGAGTGAGGATAGGGTTTTGTGTGATGGATTTCTAGCTGAGTGAAAATTCGAGGTGATAGAGGTCACCAAAATGAGAGAGGGAAACAAAATTAGAGAGTGAATTGTGTAAGGAGAGAATCCCAAAAATATGAGAATGGGTGGACACCGAATGGAGGGAGAGAGCAATAGAGGATTGATTACAATAAATATTAGAGAATTTTCATTCTTGACAAGTAGAAATTTTAATAAAAAAGGATTGAGTAGAAAAATGAGACCTTAAATCAATTATATTCCGAAGACTAGCATTTATAATTGAAGCAATTTTAAGGTGAAGAGAGAAAACTTTCTTCTATTATAAATTTGATCTGGTGGATTGAATTTTGGCTCTAAGAATAACTTGTCTGGCTTTGACTAAGTGTCATTGATGATCATGCCTTTCGAGGTGATGCTTGATTTGAGTGAAAGATGGTAACATGGAAGAACCCCTGCAACGTTTAACAAATGTAGGATCTGCCATTATTTTCTTTATATGTTATGAATGCTTATGAATTCTTAATTTATTTATTTATATGTTATGAATTCTTACCTTTCTATCTTTTCTCCATTAACCTTCTCCCTCCCTTTTAGGTTTTTAAAATTTCTTTCATTAAGTCAAACCCTTAATTCCCTCTTTTTACTCCACTTTCAAGTTTCCCTTTATACTTAATTATTTGTAACATCCCTCTAAGGGATGCCACTAAAAACCTCATATGCATGCATAAATATCAACTAGATCTAAAAATTTAAGACCACCATTTTTCTTCTTTTAAAAGAAAAGACCAAAAAAACCATACATATATGTACATTAACTAAATTTAGAAATCCACTTACATCTATTGAATTCGGCTATTTCCATTTTCATTCGAATTAATAACAAATTTCAATAAATTCAAAATACTTGTTCATCATTGGTTGTTGATGGTTGAGGACGAAGATGAAGGTTGTTTTATTCTTGAATTCCATGCAGTTGTAGTTGCCATATTTTCAATCATGCTAGATCCATCGATTTCCTCCCTACCATACCTTGATGTCTACTCTCCTTCCCCCGGGACCCCTGAGCTCGACGGGGCTGACAATACTTCGGTAGAAAAGGAAGTACGATGACAGGATGTTGTTGGGAGGATCCCAACCTCTCTCATGTCGTAACCAGATTCTCTTTAGAGCCACAAACCCATTAGTGCTCGAAACTATGGCAGGTCAAAAATCCCTTGATCTCTTGCTCTCTTTTTGCTTTTATTACCCTTTTCATCAATTCCCATGCATCCCATTCATCACTTTTAGTTAACTCTTCAGTTTACTAAATTATTTAATTAATTAATTTTATTTACCCACCCGCATTTTAGTTATCATAGGTTCTTTGGTTCCTTTTCGATTACTTAGGATTTTACTATAGTTAAAGTTCCTTAATTTACTCTTTTAACCGCTTTCTCAATTTATCTTTATTTCATTTCATTATATATATATATATATTGTTTTATTTTATTTTATTCATTTATTTATTTTTATTTTTATTTTAATTATTATTATTATTTAATTTAACTTACTAGAATTTTACTAAATTCTCTCTAAACATTTAATTAATCCCCCATATTCAAAATTGATGTTTATTACCACCGCATTCTTGTCATGACCACAATTATGAAGGTGTTATGCTTCTCACATGCTCTTTCGATAATTCCCTTAGGTGGGGTGTTGGTATGACGACTGCGCCTATGTTACCTCAATACACCTACCCTATGGAGGGCCAAGTGGTTCCAAGAGAACAAGGATGAATATTTACTGCGCGCCCCCTAGTACAGCACTTGTGAGTGACCGAATCATGACCTACCTTCATCGCACATGCATATGATGAACTAAAGTTTTCCTCACTCTATTCGAATCTCATCGTGTCGCCCAATTTGTTAGGATTATAAGTATAATTTTTCATCCCCATCACCTAATGTGGATCGATTAGCAATAGAAATCCCATCATCTACACATAAAACATTGTGTACAACAAATCTTATGAAAAATATTTCAAACATAATATGATTATCAAACTGGCATTAACTATCGAAGGTTCTCAACTCATCTAGAGTCCATGCACATCCTACCTTATGTGTATCAAATCTTATAAACAAGATTTCAAACATAATATGAAATTCAAATTGACATCAACTGCTAAAGGTTCTTGACTCATCCAGAGTCCATGCACATCATACCATCTCGCATGATTAAGCATAACATAAAATTAGGTGGATATCACCTTCCATAGTTTTCGACTCAGCTAGAGTCCTTGTATAACAACGCCTTCTTGTGTCTCGGTTTTTTTCCTTTCCCGTCACACTCGATAGAACATTAGAGAACATGCTAGATATCACACAAAATTTTGTCAACATTCATTTAATATAAACAACATCTCTCATTTATCAATCAATCTTTGTCTATAACATCACATGACCCTCCATTCATCATAATATAATTGTACTGATATTTTGACTAGTGTTGTCATCATTTTCATAATCACAATTACTTATCATTTGACAATACATCAGGCTATTATCCTCCTAGTTATTTTTCCTGTACAAGTAATTTCTTCACACATGTCTAGTTCATCTATAACCATATTCCCTCAAAGAATAAGTCCATACATTTTTTTTCTAGTGCTCAAACCACATATAACCGGGTCATTCGTCATCAAATTCCCTCAAAGAATAGTTATCATATTTTCAATAGTATAAATGAAAACATGGTTCTACATACACCCCCACTTCAAAAAACTTGACCCCAGAGTCCTAGAATAATTATGGATATTTTCTACTTATTTACAATGTGTCCTCCCATGTCATAGTATTGGGACTATATCTATCCTTGAAATTAGATCCTCCTTCATGAATCATGTAATGTTAGTTTACACAGAGACACTAACCATTATACCTTAGTATCGAGTCATCATTCTATTTATACATAATGATTTCATTTAATTACTTTTCCTATCCTTAAATGTGGAATTACACACTCCCCCTCTTTAGGAAACTTCGTCTTGAAGTTAATTTTTCTTCTATATTCTAAGCCATTTTTTTTACTTCCTTTTCATAATCAATTTTTCATTCCATTCTATTCTATTTTCATCAAATATCCATGGCCATAAGCACTAGTGGTTCTCTTATCATTTCTTTTATGTTCTATCCAATAAGGTTTCAACACATTATCAATAATTCACCATTGTTTTCGCATAAGGTAAATTCAATAATACTATTCAATAATTGTAAATATTGACTCAGATTTCCAACACTTCCTAGTCATCCAAAAATATCCATGATATGAAATTTAACAATGAGCTATATCAGCTCAATAGCCACACAATAGGTACCAAATCAACTTTTAGCACAACAAAGTCCAAGTAGGAATTCAAAATTTATTCGGTTATCCTCTCCTCCAAGGTATGGAGAAAAAAATCATTCAATATTTAGTAAAAACACATATTGGTAAGTTATATTATGAACTACCAAATCAAAATTTACTATCACGTAGTCTTAAAATCTATGCATAAGTCACTCAATGTTCTCATAAGATTACTTCCAAACACCTAAATTTTAATAAAGTTGGTTTTGTATTTGATACAATTTCTAAGTCTCAAAAATTGGTGACTTAGTCAAACGTATTAATTTTTTGTTAACAATACTTTCATTAGTTCCCTCGTGTCTAGGTCAGGGATCTCATCACGTTCTTACCTCATTTCATCATTCTCGTTATCATATGACCCATTCGGCAGACTTTCCAAGTTACATCCTTATCACATCTTAATCTCATCAGTTGTCATCATAAGGACTAGTCATATTATCATTTAGGTTTGTCCATGTCAAGAGGTTCATATCATTACGTTCATCGCATCATGGTGATCACCTCCATACTTGTGCTTCACAAAAATCGTCTCTATTCGACCCTTTTGGAAAGTTTGTCAAGTTACATTTTCCACATTAACATGTGATGGTCATTTCAAGTTTGTAGTCCTTTTTTCATTAGTAGCATCATCATGACACAAAATTAGTGTACTTGTGTTTATTTCATCATGATGGTCACATCGATATCTTTTTTTCCAATTCTTTATTCCTTTTCACCCTCATGGCCACCTGTTGAAGTCTCGACAAAAAAGATCCTTGTCAGTTAAAATTTATCAATTTTTCGTCATTTAGTGAATTCATCAAATGCATTCATCCACTAATATTCTCATCATGGTTATGTAGGAAAAGTTTAAATATCCTCGATTTATGATATGATACAATCTGTATAGATTGTATTAGCCTATAACAATGCTTCCCTTTACTTTTTGTCTCTTCCCTTTTATCCACGCTATAATGCACAAATCTCTCATTGACCTATTTTTGTGATCGTTCCTTGTATATTTATAAGATTATATTATCATATCTTATATTTTTCATCACGAACCCATTTACACAAGATTTTATAAAGATAGAACCCTAATTTTGACGGGTCAGTGCAAGAAGATGAGGGACCTTTAAGATGCAATCCTAGTTTTCAAAAACAACATCATGCTACCAAAAAATACATCAACCCGAGCCTGACATAGCACTTGGTATGGTTCAAGCCCAGCCTGACATGTCATGGAACATGTAGGATAGGAAGAAAAATCATGTACACGTTATAGAACTACAAAACGCGCACGTGATTTGTAGTTCTAAAATGTGCACGCGATTTGAAAATTATAAATAAAAAAAATACACAGACCCGAGCCCATTTTCACATTCAGGAACGTGATTTCGACGGGCATTGGAGCGTTTGGAGCGTTTGGAGCGAGACAACACCATTCAGGAGCTGATTCAAGTTGAGGGGAGGAGATTTCACACCCACACCATTGGTTGATCCCTATACCCTCTCTTCATTTTATAACAAAATTACCATTTTATAACAAAATTACCATTTTCCCTCTTATAGTTATGTCTTTTAGTTCAAGGTTTCTTTGTGTGTTTGGTTTTCTAATATATATAATAGTATCATGCTTTCAAACATATTATATAAAATCCATTTTTCCTTTAAACAAATATCAATTATATTCATATAAGTTTTTGAGGGCATCCATTAACTAATGAGATGAAAGGCTTTACATAAAATTAATTCCATGAGTATTGGGCTATGAGAGAATCTATGAGCTATGGAACAAGCTAATATGATATTTTATTTGTATTTATGATTGCAGTGGCTACTATGGAGCGTAACAATGCAGAGATACTGAGGTTCATTGGCCATTTGAGAGAGATAGGTTCAGCTTGGAGGGGTGGAGATGAGCTCCGCCGCTCCCTGTCAGATTCATTATTATCTATTGTTGATAAGATCGCAAGATCGAATGATGCGTTGTATAGCATCGCATCTTATAGGGAAAGAGAAAGGAAACAGTATGCTGATGGCTTGAGTTACAATGAGGTAAAAAAGCTGAAAATAACAAAACAAGCCATCTATTCATTGTTTAGAGTGCTTGGGACGGATAACATCCCGAAGATTAGTAGGCCACATATTTCTATTGAGTGGTGCACTTTTCCACCCATCAGAGACAACTGGATGGATAGGTGGTACATGGTTTTTGACATCCCCCCTCACAACAATAGGGAAGTACCGATGTACTTCCTCCGGAAATTGTATGCAGAGTTTGTGATGGGGAAACATGTCAACTATTTTGACATGTTGGGCTTCCAGGGAGTTGGTAGGGGAATTCCCCAACATCGACCCCATGCTAGGAATAGAGATGCCAATCCACAGAATCCTACACCCCGTGCCCAGCTACCGAGGGAAGACATCCCTCCTGCACATGACATGGTTGGCCAGACACAGGATGCATTTTTTACTCTAGTTGAGATGGTCTCTCGACACACGACCACTATTGACCAGAGAGCGCCCTCTTCCTCTGGTGGTGGAGGGACATCTGTTGGTGGGGATAGACTGACATCCAATGTGCCTCAGAGCGAGCCGCACGTCTGCACATCGTGTGGGGGACCCTGTTATGGTCCCGGACCAAGGCATGGTTCCACTACGATGACTGGTGGTCAGGTAAGGACTTTGTTTTAAAACTCAGTTATTCAACTCAATTTTTAGTTTTTCCATACTATATCTAACATATTTAAACACTTGTCATTTTGTTATTACATGTATAATTTTGTTAATGCATGTGTTAGTATTGATTAATTTATTGAAATGTCTAATATTTACAATTTTTGAAGTTGCAGGAAGCCCACTTGGAACATGATGCTGAAGATGAAGATATCAACAACATAGTCGAAGGTGGTATTTATGACTACTTAAAGAATGTAAGTACATGGGTTATGATTGAATATTGTTTGAATTATTTAAATTGCTTACTGTACACTCCTTTATAGAGATCGCTAATGTAAATATAATTTTTAAACTTGCAGATGCTAGACGCATCTGAAGAGGAGCGCCAAATTGATGGAAGCGGTCACTCCCGTGGTGGAGATATGTCCCAGGAAGGGGTAAGTATATTACAACATGTTATTTTTTTAGTACATATTATTCCATCCATTCAAATCCATGTCTAACTATGGTAACACTTTATGAATGCAGACGTCATCACAGATCCCTACACCACCTCTTTGGTTTAGATCTCCCAGTAGTCCAAACATAGATAAGGGGGTTGTTTACACCAGATGAGGTCCCTCTTCCTTGAATAGAGAAGCTATGCATGAGGATCAACCTACTCATCCCATGGTAATGTACACACTTCCAATGGCAGTTGTTGGTTAGCTATGTATTCACTTCACAATTGGTTTTTCTTAATGTTATTTTCGCATGTTTACAGCATCAGCATGTAGAGTCATCCATGCCAGACCTTGGTGGGATTGTTGATGCCGCTGTCAATGCCGCATCTACAATAGGGATAAGTCACAGTAAGGTACATCTACTTGAATATTTGTAATTGTACATTTCATTTGTATTGTTTCTGGACATGCACGATGTCTAACTATTTAATAATTTGGTGAATGTAGCCATGCATTGGTCCATTAGTGCATGCAACTGAGGTTGATGTTCAACCTACGGCTCCTCTTACTACTAAAGAGCACCAGCAGCATCTCCTAGAAATGGTCTTTTCGGTGAAATATTCATTTTTTACATAATTGATTAATACTTTCTCATTCATGTACATGTTGATAATTCTTGAGATAATTGACATATTTTGTTTTATTCGCAGCCAAGCATGGCAAGGAGGCTCGCTGCAAGGTCGAGTACACCAGAGGCACCTACACCCTCGACACCATAGGCACCTATACCCCCGACGGATGCAGTGAGTCTTTGTCTAATTTACAATTGAGTCATATGTTAAATTTTCAAACTTTGTTATGGATGGACAGTACTAGCTTAGTTGCCTAATCAAGAAATATTGTCATTGATTTGTAGTCGCTAGAGATGCACAGTGGTCGTAGACGGAGCCGAAGAGCATCAGGGTCCAGGAAAAACAAGAGAAAGTTAGAATTTTGATGTGTTAGTCCAGGACAAATATGTATTTTTATGTACAGTCCGGAGTTAGAGTATAGGGGCCAGGTCCAGGATAG
>LPNX011158778.1:0-10105 GCA_001517045.1 Pseudotsuga menziesii | reverse complement strand
GAGCTGTTGTATGAATGAGATGATTCCCTCTTCCAAACATGACTTGAACAAATAAGAACAATCTCCTTTTATAGCGTTCACCTCGAACAACTCTCCCATATAATACTATTTCTTTAGAAATCCCTAGATTCCTCCTAAGGAGGAGCACTCCCTTATTATTTTCCTTATGATTGGATAAAATTCCTTGAATAGGTCCACATTACTAATTCTCATATGTCTAACTTGTGAGATCCTATTAAAGCACACATTTATTCTTCATTTGAGAGTTTGACCATGTCAAAAGTTCCACATGGTGTCTCCTCAAGCAAAGATCTTTCTTATTAAAATGTAGAAAATTCCTTGAACAAAATATTTTTACTCCAAATCCCTCCTCAAAGGTGAAATACACCATCTAATATGTATAAATACATCAAGTAATTTTTCCTCAACCCCGAGGGATCTAAAAATTGAATTATGCCTCTAGTTATGAGAAACCCTAGCTTCAGAAACCACCGTAGACGGAGGGAATCAAGCAATGTAAAGGAGGGAGAGGCCCCCCCCCTAGCTAAAATCCCACGTCACGAATCCAACGGAATCGACGGTTCGTTGATTGGAGGCCCGAGCATCGATCTATGGCGAGTTGCAGGTCACCTCCAGATACCGTTCAGGGACACCTGGTGGACTTGGGCCCGGTGCACAAAAAACCTCACAGAGCGACAATTTTGAATTCTGTCAACTCCTGCTAGTGTGTTTGGGCATGGGAAATATGGCAATGCCAACTGCATCCCCACCATCTGTGGCTTTCCATCTTTGGCCCTCGTTGGCATGATTGCATTGTCCCCTACTGAGCAAAACCCTAGCTCCAGAAACGATCGTAGACGGAGGTCATCGGGTAATGGACGGGAGGGATAGGCCCCTCGCTAGCTAAAATCCCACGTCACGAATCCAACGGAATTGATGGTTCATCGATTGGAGGCTCGAGCGTCGATCTATGGTGAGTTGCAGGTCACCTCCAAATACCGTTCAGGGACACCTGGTGGACTTGGGCCTGGTGCGCAAAAAACCTCACGGAGTGGCAATTTTGAATTCTGTCAACTCCTGCTAGTGTGTTTGGGCATGGGAGATATGGCAATTCCAACTGCATCCCCACCATCTGTGGCTTTCCAGATTTGGCCCTCGTTGGCATGACTGCATTCTCCCCTACTGAGCGAAACCCTAGCTCCAGAAACGACTGTAGACGGAGGTCACCGGGAAATGGGCAGGAGGGAGAGGCCCCCCCCTAGCTAAAATCCCACGTCACGAATCCTACGGAATTGACGGTTCATCGATCGGAGGCTTGAGCGTTGATCTATGGTGAGTTGCAGGTCACCTCCAAATACCGTTCAGGGACACCTGGTGGACTTGGGCCCGGTGCGCAAAAAACCTCACGGAGCGGAAATTTTGAATTCTGTCAACTCCTGCTAGTGTGTTTGGGCATGGGAAATATGGCAATGCCGACCGCATCCCCACCATCTGTGGCTTTCTAGATTTGGCCCTCGTTGGCGTGACTGCATTGTCCCCTATTGAGAGAAACCCTAGCTCCAGAAATGACTGTAGACGGAGGTCACTGGGCAATGGAGATGAGGGAGAGGCCCCCCCTAGCTAAAATCCCACGTCACGAATCCAACGGAATCGACGATTCGTCGATCGGAGGCCCGAGCATTGACCTGTGGACTTCTCCAATTGGTACAACAAATACACCAAAACATGATAGTTGCATAATCAAGCTAAACATGACACCGACATAATCAAGTTGTTCCATGTGATAGAACAAGAACCCTTCATCAATTTCATACTAGTAGCTAAACCTAAACCCTCCCATAGACCCAATCCAACTAGTATAGGAGTGAATGGTGGTCGAACAAGTATCACAGCAAGACATGTCAGATTCATAGAAATGACCAAAATGGCCAAGGTCTCATGTGACCAAAAATCAATTATCAAGATATGTTTGCTTTAAAGAAAAAGAAATGACCAAGGTCTCATGTGGCCAAAAATCAATAATAAATCATAGGGAATTAAGATAGCGGTACAGACACCAACGTAAACTCAACACTTTCAATATTGGCATATAAGAAAAGGATCATTAAGTTTCGAGAGGACAATTAAGTCCATTTTTCGACTATAAAAAATAGTTATAAGGCATCCAAATCATTGCATTTGTTTGAATGGTGTCTAACATCGGTTTGGGTGAAGATCAGTGACCAATTTAAATAGAGAAAAATGATTAATTTTGGTTTATTCATATAAGATCGTTCCTAATATCTCAAGAATAATGAGAACCAATAGAAATGAGATATATATAATGAGATCAGGAAACAATACAAGGGATGGACAGTGCACAAAGAAACCAATTAAATGAACAAATAAATAATTAAAATAGTGTGTTGTGGTTAACCCAACAAGGCATTGATGATTTAATATTCTAAAAAATTAGAACTGCTAAATCAACATAAGAAACTTGGGAAATTTTGGAAATGGCTTATCAAGGCACTAATAAAGTGAAACATGTCCAGTTATAGACTCTTAAAATAGAATTTGAGAATTTGAAAATGAAGGATTTTAAGACAACAAATCAATTTATGGAAAGGGTAATGGAACCCGTCAACTAGCTAAGAATTCATAGAGAATATTTGACTAACCAGAAGGCTATGAAATAGGTTAAGAATCCTTCCTAAGAAACTTGTCATTGTAGTATAGCCATGGAAGAATGCAAAGGACTGTCACATCTATCAAGAGAAGAGTTGATGGGATCCTTACTGTCTCATGAATCAATAATTGATTTGGAAAAATATACTCTTGAACATTCTGTACACAACCAATTATCATCAAAGGAAGTGGAACAAATAATAGAGGCAGGGGAAGATTTAACATGAACAATACATAGAGAGAAAGAAGGAACATTATGTGGCAGCAACATAACTAGTGTGTCTTGCTATATGGCTAAGGAGGATTTTAGTAGATCTCTAGCATGAAGAAAATGAAGCGCCTCATGTGTTTTGTGATAACAACTTAGCCATTTCTTTGTACAAAAATGATGTATTCCACCATAAAATAAAACTCATTGATACCATATATCATTTTATTCGAGATCCTGTAAGCAATTTAGAGAAATATGTTTAGAATTTTGTAAATCTCGAGACCAGTTGGTTGGCATCTTTCAAAGACATAATTTTATGCATAACTAGTCATGAAATTAAACCCTAGCTCAAGAAACGACCGTAGATGGAGGTCACCGGGAAATGGATAGGAGGGAGAGGCCCCCCCCTAGCTAAAATCCTGCGTCATGAATCCAACGGAATCGACGGTTCGTCGATCGGAGGCCCGAACATCGATCTATGGCGAGTTGCAGGTCACCTCCAGATACCGTTTAGGGACACCTGGTGGACTTGGGCCTGGTGCAAAAAAAACCTCATGGAGCGGCAATTTTGAATTCTGTCAACTCCTGCTAGTGTGTTTGGGCATGGGAAATATGGCAATGCCAACCGCACCTCCACCAACTGTGGCTTTCCATCTTTGGACCTCGTTGGCATGACTGCATTGTCCCCTACTGAGCGAAACCCTAGCTCCAGAAACGACTGTAGACGGAGGTCACCGGGCAATGGATAGGAGGGAGAGGCCCCCCCTAGACAAAATCCCATGTCACGAATCCAACGGAATCGACGGTTCGTTGATCGGAGGCCCGAGCATCTATCTATGGCGAGTTACAAATCACCTCTAGATACCGTTCAGGGACACCTGGTGGACTTGGGCCCGGTGCGCAAAAAACCTCACGGAGCGGCAATTTTGAATTATTTCAACTCTTGCTAGTGTGTTTGGGCATGGGAAATATGGCAATTCCATCCACATCCCCACCATCCGTGGCTTTCCAGATTTGGCCCTCATTGGCGTGATTGCATTGTCCCCTACTGAGCGAAACCCTAGCTCCAGAAACAACCGTAGACGGAGGTCACCGGGCAATGGACATGAGGGAGAGGCCCCCCCCCCCCAGCTAAAATCCCATGTCACGAATCCAACGGAATCGACAGTTCATCGATCGGAGGCCCGAGCATTGATCTATGGCGAGTTGCAGGTCACCTCCAGATGCCGTTCAGGGACACCTGGTGGACTTGGGCCCAGTGCGCAAAAAACCGCACGGAGCGGCAATTTTGAATTCTGTCAACTCCTGCTAGTGTGTTTGGGCATGGGAAATATGGCAATGCCATCCGCACCCCCACCATTTGTGTCTTTCCAACTTTGGACCTCGTTGGCGTGACTGCATTGTCCCCTACTGAGTGAAACCCTAGCTCCAGAAACGACCGTAGACGGAGGTCACCAGGCAATGGACAGGAGGGAGAGACCCCCCCCTAGCTAAAATCCCACATCAAGAATCCAATGGAATCAACGGTTCGTCGATCGGAGACCTGAGCATCGATCTATGGCAAGTTGCAGGTCACCTCCAGATACCGTTCAGGGACACCTGGTGGACTTGGGTCCGGTGCGCAAAAAACCTCACAGAGCGGCAATTTTGAATCTTGTCAACTCTTACTAGTGTGTTTGGGTATGGGAAATATGGCAATGCCATCCGAATCCCCACCAGTCGTGGCTTTCCAGCTTTGGCCCTCGTTGGCGTGATTGCATTGTTCCCTACTGAGCGAAACCCTAGCTCCAGAAACGACTGTAGATGGAGGTCACCGGGCAATGGACAGGAGGGAGAGGCCCCCCCCTAGCTAAAATACCACGTCACGAATCCAAAGGAATTGACGGTTTGTAGATCGGAGGCCCGAGCATCGATCTATGGCGAGTTGCAGGTCACCTCCAGATACCGTTCAGGGACACCTGGTGGACTTGGGCCCAGCGCGAAAAAAACCTCACGGAGCAGCAATTTTGAATTCTGTCAACTCCTGCTAGTGTGTTTGGGCATGGGAAATATGGCAATGCCATCTGCATCCCCACCATCCGTGGCTTTCCAGCTTTGGCCCTCGTTGGCGTGACTGCATTGTCCCCTGCTGAGTGAAACCCTAGCTCCAGAAACGACCGTAGACGGAGGTCACCGGGAAATGGACAGGAGGGAGAGGCCCCCCCTAGCTAAAATCCCACGTCACGAATCCAACGGAATCGACGGTTCGTCGATCGGAGGCCCGAGCATCGATCTATGGCGAGTTGCAGATCACCCCCAGATACCGTTCAGGGACACTTGGTGGAATTGGGGTTGCAAAATTTTATTTGCATGGAGTTGGTTTTAAGAATATGATAGGATTATGATAATATATGTGTGTCTTATGCATGTGAAAATCCATGTAAGGAGTGATGAATGAACCAAATATTCATGATGTAAATGGTATATGGATATAAAACTTAGTGTGGTATGCATAACCCATGAATTTTATTTGCATTAAGCTAGTTATGAAAATGAGCTAAGCTTGTGATAACATGTGTGTATATTGTACTTGTGAAATTCCATGTTTGGAGTGATGAACAAAATAAAGACATAAGATGTAAAGTGTATACATGGATGTAAGAATCAATGTGACATGCATAGCCTATGAATTTTGGTCTTTAAGGGTGCATATGTAATGATAGTTGGGCATGATTGTATGCTTGTCGCAAAAGAGAAGTGGAAATGTTGTTAAGGTTGGGCATATGCACTTAGGGTATGTAGCCATGGCTAATATTGTCTTCAAGTTCTAAATGAGTTGATTCAAATTCCATGACTATTGTAGCATATGCACTAGAGACAATATATTTCTTATGGAGTAGTCCTTACAATGACAAGAAAAATATGTTATGAGGAGAGCCCATCTAGATTTGAATGAGATATCAAATTCACAACAAGTACTCATTATGGACAAGTGTTCAAATATAACTTTGACTTGTTGTGTAGCATCGTGTTATTAGGAATGTTAATAAGTGTGTGTGATCCATGCAAGGTGTTACATCTATTATTGGGCATGGTGATGGTGATGAGGATGATGGTGATGGTGATGATGTTGAGGGTTCTTATGATGATGAAGGTGAGGATGATGATGATGATGATGATGAGCATGATGATGATGATGAGGATGATGATGATGATGATGATGAAGGTGATGAAGATGATGTTGATGTTGAGGGTTCTTATGATGATGAAGGTGAGGATGATGATGACGTTGAAGATGAGCATGATGATGATGATGAGGATGATGATGATGATGATGATGATGAAGGTGATGAAGATGATGTTGATGTTGATGGTGATGATGTTGATGGTGACGATGATGATGAAGGTGAGGATGATGATGATGATGATGATGATGAAGGTGATTATGTTGATGATGATGAAGGTGATGATGATGATGAAGGTGAGGATGATGTTGATGGTGATGATGATGATGAGGATGATGAGGATGATGATGATGATGATGAAGGTGATGATGATGATGAGCATCATGATGATGATGATGATGATGATGATGATGATGATGAAGGTGATGAAGATGATGTTGATGGTGATGGTGATGATGTTGATGGTGATGATGATGATGATGATGAAGGTGATGAAGATGATGTTGATGGTGATGGTGATGATGTTGATGGTGATGATGATGATGAAGGTGAGGATGATGATGATGATCATGATGAAGGTGATGATGATCATGATGATGAAGGTGATGATGATGATGAAGGTGAGGATGATGTTGATGGTGATGATGATGATGAGGATGATGATGATGAATGATGACGATGTTCATGATGTTGATGGTGAGGATGATGATGATGATCTTCATGACGTTGATGGTGATGATGTTGATGGTGATGGTGAGGATGATGATGATGATGTTCATGATGTTGATGGTGATGATGATGATGATGTTCATGATTTTGATGGTGAGGATGATGATGAGGATGATGTTGATGATGTTCATGGTGATGAAAGTGATGATGATGATGATGGTGATGAAGGTGATGATGATGATGATCATGATGATCATGATGATGATGAAGGTGATGATGATCATGATGATGAAGGTGAGGATGATGTTGATGGTGATGATGACGACGAGGATGATGATGATGAATGATGATGATGTTCATGATGTTGATGGTGAGGATGATGATGAGAATGATGATGATGATGTTCATGACGTTGATGGTGATGATGTTGATGGTGATGATGATGATGAGGATGATGTTGATGATGTTGATGGGGATGATGATGATGATGGTGAGGATGATGATGAGGATGATGTTGATGATGTTGATGGTGATGATGATGATGAAGGTGAGGATGATGATGAGGATGATGAGGATGATGTTGATGATGTTGGTGGTGATGATGATGATGAGGATGATGATGATGAATGATGATGATGTTCATGATGTTGATGGTGAGGATGATGATGAGAATGATGATGATGATGATGTTCATGACGTTGATCGTGATGATGTTGATGGTGATGATTATGATGAAGGTGAGGATGATGATGATGATGATGATGATGAAGGTGATGATGATGATGAGGATGAGGATGATGATGAGCATGATGATGATGATGATGATGATGAAGGTGATGAAGATGATGTTGATGGTGATGGTGAGGATGATGATGATGATGTTCATGATGTTGATGGTGATGATGATGATGTTCATGATGTTGATGGTGAGGATGATGATGAGGATGATGTTGATGATGTTGATGGTGATGATGATGATGAAGGTGAGGATGATGATGAGGATGATGAGGATGATGTTGATGATGTTGGTGGTGATGATGATGATGAGGATGATGATGATGAATGATGATGATGTTCATGATGTTGATGGTGAGGATGATGATGAGAATGATGATGATGATGATGTTCATGACGTTGATCGTGATGATGTTGATGGTGATGATTATGATGAAGGTGAGGATGATGATGATGATGATGATGATGAAGGTGATGATGATGATGAGGATGAGGATGATGATGAGCATGATGATGATGATGATGATGATGAAGGTGATGAAGATGATGTTGATGGTGATGGTGAGGATGATGATGATGATGTTCATGATGTTGATGGTGATGATGATGATGTTCATGATGTTGATGGTGAGGATGATGATGAGGATGATGTTGATGATGTTGATGGTGATGATGATGATGAAGGTGAGGATGATGATGAGGATGATGAGGATGATGTTGATGATGTTGATGGTGACGATGATGATGAAAATGAGGATGATGAGGATGATGAGGATGATGATGAAGGTGATGAAGGTGTTTCCATTATTTGTTACTTAGTATACATGCTAAGGGGTATATTTGATTGCTTTAGTTTATTGTTCAGTCACATTTTTCAACTCTCATATCTATCTAGTCAATCAAAATAGATTTTCGGTACATAAACACATGAAATTACCATTCATAGATTGACAATTCCAATAGGTATTTGTTACTCAAACGTTATCCCTAGTTGTTCTTTGGGTCTCTTCATCTTTTGTTACTCTCTAGGATGTGATAGACCTCCATTTTGACCATAACACCTAGTTGAAGGGTTTGGGTGAATGAAAGAAGATGATGATGAGACTGATGATGATGATGATGATGAAGGTGATGATGAGGATGATGATGATGATGATGAGGATGATGATGATGATGATGATGATGAAGGTGATGAAGATGATGTTGATGGTGATGGTAATGATGTTGATGGTGATGATGATGATGAAGGTTAGGATGATGATGATGATGATGATGAAGGTGATGATGATGATCAGGATGATGATGGTGATGAGGATGATGATCATGAGGATGATGGAGGTGATGAAGATGATGTTGATGGTGATGGTGATGATGTTGATGGTGACGATGATGATGAAGGTGAGGATGATGATGATGAAGGTGATGATGAGGATGAGGATGAGGATGATGATGAGCATGATGATGATGATGATGATGAAGGTGATGAAGATGATGTTGATGATGATGGTGAGGATGATGATGATGATGTTCATGATGTTGATGGTGATGATGATGATGTTCATGATGTTGATGGTGATGATGATGATGTTCATGATGTTGATGGTGAGGATGATGATGAGGATGATGTTGATGATGTTGATGGTGATGATGATGATGAAGTTGAAGATGATGATGAGGATGATGTTGATGATGTTGATGGTGATGATGATGACGAAGGTGAGGATGATGATGATGAGGATGATGATGATGAGGATGAAGCTGATGACGGTGTTTCCATTATTTGTTACTTAGTATACATGCTAAGGGCTATATTTGATTGCTTTAGTTTATTGTTCAGTCACATTTTTCCACTCTCATATCTATAGTCAATCAAAATAGATTTTTGGTACATAAACACATGAAATTACCATTCATAGATTGACAATTCCAATAGGTATTTGATACTCAAACATGATCTCTA
The DNA here is from genome assembly GCA_001517045.1 of Pseudotsuga menziesii. Taxonomy (NCBI): domain Eukaryota; kingdom Viridiplantae; phylum Streptophyta; class Pinopsida; order Pinales; family Pinaceae; genus Pseudotsuga; species Pseudotsuga menziesii. The sequence continues at coordinate 699 of LPNX011158778.1, read as the reverse complement.
GTTGTTCTTTGGGTCTCTTCATCTTTTGTTACTCTCTAGGATGTGATAGGCCTCCATTTTGACCATAACACCTAGTTGAAGGGTTTGGGTGAATGAAAGTTAATGATGGTCTCTCAGGACATGTCACTGGAAATACAAACATGGAAAAACAACAATCTATTGTCTTGGAGGGACGATTCAAGGTATTTACACAATAAATTTGAATATGTTGAAAGAAGATGAAATGTATAAAATTGAATAAAATTTTGCATATCAAGAACACAAAATTGACATATTCATAAGAAACATACATGGGGAAATTTAAATTATGATACATACCTCATCATGCTACATCCCACCTATTATCATACAACCAAGCCCTCCGGATCATCTCTTATAACAATGGTCTCCATTAGTCTCTCGTGCTCTGTATCTGGTAAGAAGTAGTGTACCTTCGATGAATTTTGGATAGGCATTGTTCGTACCTGGAGGTTTGTACTAATGATTAAGTTGGTAAAGTGATACACACTTGCACCTGGTTTGTAATCCCTATAAACATATCCACTCTTCTTTCTTGCATTGTTGTCATGTGTAAGGTATTCACCTTTAATAACCATAAACCCAGTGGGGAAGTGGTTGTTTTCATCATCAGTCATGGACATAATGAGGGTTTGCTTTCCCTCTATACAGTGTGCCAACCAGTAATCACCACCCCATTCA
>LPNX011158767.1:19046-52832 GCA_001517045.1 Pseudotsuga menziesii | reverse complement strand
GACATTAGAAAACACTTGTAGGAATTTGAATTTGCAACTGAAACGTCTGGTCAAGTTTGATGGTCCCACCCTTGTTGGTGAGAACACACTTTTGAAAGATGGAAAGATTTTGCAATAAGATTGTTCCAAAAAAGTTCTTGTCATGTTTAGTAACATTCAAGATTTGTATTAAGAAATAAATTATAATATAGGAGTTGAGTAAAGTTTCTTTTTATTTGTTTTTTTAATTTATAATGATAAGTTAGAAAGTTGTTTTTAAAGAAGTATATATATGAAAAAGATTAAAATTACTTTTTCAAAAAAATTCTTATATGTATTTGTATAAGAGAGAAATTTCAAAATATTTGCTATAATGTTGATCATCATAAACTTTTAACATATAGTTATTCTAAATGGATCAATATATAATTTGTCATTTATTTTGGTGCTTTTTGTATAGAAATGACCAAGTCCTTGGAAAAATACTATATATTAATATGTCCATGAGAAAGAAAAGGGTAGCATTGAACGGGGATTAAAATATGTTAAATGCACGAGACGACGCAACGAAATATTTTTCTCTCGTGGTTCAACAAACACGATCGGGAGTTTTGGGGAAAGAAGCATGGCTGCTCAAGGAGTTGTTTGGGAGGGACAACTTCTTGACTTTTGTTTTCCCATAATTGGTTCCATGTTCTTGTTTTGTTTCTTATGATTGATTTTAGCTACAATAGAATGTGTATTTTAAAGTCAAAATGTAGCTATACTACTAGGTACTAGTGTTTACGCATTTCTGTCGAACAAATATCCATGTTTTTGTGTAAGATATCAGATGTGTACAATGTTATATTATTTATTAACGCATCTGAGATCAAGAATTCATACTCGCATCAAGGCTTGGTAGTAATGTTATTACTATGGTAATTAGTAATTCATTCTCAACATAATTATTTAGATCTGGTTGTTGTTGATCTGTTATGGTTTCAAATTCAATACTCGTTCTGAAATTATTTACATGTCTGTGAATTATTACTATGAAATGAATCTCATAATGTGTTATGAAATAGACCTAGTTAATGGCCACGTTCAAGGTAAATAGGAGTAAAGAGATTATATAAAATTTACAGTTAAATCCATATTCCCTAACTATTCACATTAGCGAATCAAGAAAAGGTTACATGCATTTAAATAATCTCCATATCTCTTTAACTTACAGTCAAAAAAACCACAAATCAAACTAAACCTTTTGAATCCACAAGGTTAACGTGTAGATCTGTAAAGAAAGAAGATCGACGGTTGAGATCGAATCTGCAAGGAGATCGAGAGCTCATAGTAGTTGTAGAAGACAAAATTGCGGAAGGACAGTTCAGAGAAGTTGGAAGGCATATCCGCAATCCGCAATCCACAATACAAAAAACTGTAGATCCGTAAATAAATAAGATGGACTATTGAGATCGAAGCCGCAAAGAGATGGATGGCTCACAGGCATTGCTAAGGACTAATTGCAGAAGAAAATTTTAGAAAAGCTGAAAGGCACATCCGCAATATGCTATTCGCAGTACAGAAAAGTGTATATCCACAAAGAAAGAATATGAATGCTTGACATCGAAGCTACAAGGAGATCAACGAATCACAGAAGTTGCAGAAGACGGATTTGTGGAAGAGCAATTTGGAGAAGTTGGAAGGCATGTGCGCAATCTGCAATCCGCAATATGGAAAAGTATATATCCGCAAAGAAATTGTATTGATGGTTGAGATCGAACCACAAAGAGATCGACGGCTCATATGAGTTGCAGAGGATTGATTTCATAAGAATACTTTGAAGAAGTTCAAAGACCCATCTGCAATCTGCAATGCGGAAAGCCAATTGCAGAAGGTTGATTGCAGAGCGATAATTTAAACACATTTAAATGTAATCCTGCAATCCGCAATCTGCAATGCAAAATGAAGCCTTAACCAGAAATCCGCAACGCAAAAATCCAATTGTGGAAGGTTGATTGCAGAGCAATAATTTTAACAAAGCTAAAAGGTAATTCCACGATCCACAATTTGCGGAAAGCTAATTGTGGAAAGATAATATTTATAAGTTAAAATGTAGTTCCACAATCCATAATTTTTGGAAAGATAATTTTTATAACTTTCAAATCCAACTCACAATTTGCAATCTGCATTGTGGAAGGTGGATTGCAAGAGAATAATACTAAAGGGTTAAAAAGAAAACCCACAATCTGCAATCTCCATTGCGGGAGAATAATACTAAAGGATTAAAAAGGAAACCCACAATACGCAATCTGTAATGCGAAAAGAGAATTGTGGAATAATATTTGCAAAAGGTAAAATGCGGAAGAAAATTACAATCTTAAAAATTACAACTCGCAATTCGTAATTCGCATTTCTGAAGTATTGTTGTGGAAGGATAATTGCAAAGCGTTTATTTGTTTACAATTTGTTTTTGGTCCTGCAGTCTGCAATCTGCATTTGTAGAAGGATCATTGAGAAGGCTATCATGCAGGTTTAATTTGTTTACACTTTACTTTAGGTCCCGCAATCCACAATCTTCATTTGCAGAAGGATCATTGCAGAAGGCTAATTATGGAGGGTTAACTTGTTAACAATTTAATTTGAATCCACAATATGTAATCCACATTTGTGTAAGGATTGATTTCGAAGAAAAACTTATGGAATGATCATTGCAAAAGAAACATTGTGGAGGGTGAACTTCCATAATGGTCACTATGAAAGGATTCCTACAGAAAGGACTGTAAACTTGGAAAAACAAGATTAAAATAGTGAAGTGTTTTTTAAAACTATTTATTTGGAATTGGATTTGTAGTTCTAGGAACGGGCAATCAAACTAATACTGCCAAGGATATGTAATAAACTCTAAATGTTCAATAATGCCCTATTACAGTTAGCGCTTTAATGATGTGTTTATAGATATATGCTATAGATAAAAAAAATTATGAATTTTGAGGTGTGTTAAATAATGGAATCGGAGGATGGTTATTGTTGGGTCCTGAATTTACCCATTTTCCCCTTCTTTATTCCATCCTTTTTCCATATTTTTTCCTCCATTTTGCACCCATGACTTGAAAGAAAGATTCAGATTCACAAAGGGCACAACTGCAATAGCTCATCATATCTTGAAGTTAGTCCCGTTTGGCATCAGCTACCTTCTCAAATGACATGGTTAACATTAATGCAAAAAGAATCTTTGATCTACCTTAACGTTTGGAACTAAAACTTCCCAAGAATCTTTCATAATTCGCTGGGCATGTTAGTTCGTAGAACATGTCGAAGTAAAAACCTATTTATTACTGAGTTGATTTTATGCAAGGGATTGTTAGTTGTAACTTTCTTGATGATTCGATTGCCTTAGATCAAAGATCTCCATGACTTCCCGAAGTTGATGTAACATAATAGCTTTGTTCGTGTATAAGTATGTGAAGGAAGGGAGAGTGAAGGTTTCAGTTCATTTGCAAGTTGTAAGAGACATAGCAGAGTGACTATAATTCTAACTACATTTTTTATCAAATTAATAAACAAGTGACAATTCCCATTATTCCTCTGTTGGAGCCTTTGTGAGCTTTCAACAACATCTCTGTTTGAATGCCAGGGCCCGCCTCCTAACAGAGTTTCTGGTAGTTTAGATTTTTTAGTATTTTATTTATGTTTTTTGTGGAATTTCCATTTGATATATTTTTATGGTTAGCTACAACTGCATTCATTCAGTGATTGTATTATTTGGTTTTCCTTTGAATTGGTGCAAGTGGTGTGGTGTGTGGAGAACCTCTTGCAATAGACAATCAGAATGCACGATATAACAGAAATATTGGAGCACAAAAGAGATTCTATTAATCGCAAGCCACTTTGAGTGGGCAACCTCCTTTGAGCAAGCTCAATGCAAAATAATTCCTGGATGATTTTATTAGCCTCGGAACTTAGTTATATACTAAGTCTAATATAAACAAATATTATTCCCTATGAATGTGGGATAATACAACATACTAACAGGACGACTTACAAAGCATATGCATCGAATAAAATATACTAACAAAATAAAGAGGAGGGTTGACACGGGTTCTTAACATCCCCTCCCGCTTAGAAAAGCTTTGTCAAATCTTAAGATGTGGAAACTATTTCTGAATCTAAAGGAGTGGTTCCCATGTAGCATCCAATAGTTGCATGTTGTGCCACTGAATTGAAGACCTTTGTGATGGACCAAGAGCGAAGATGACAAGTGTGCTTATTGAGGATGGCCTCCAACTTCGAAATGATGGATCCTTCATTATCCCATTTTGGTAAGACAATTTGCATGTTGATGTTGGTGCCAATCACTTGTTGAGCGCAAGAAGGAGGAAGTGCCAATTTATAAGCAACATACCCAATCTTTTGAATAATTGTATATGGGCTAGAGATATTTGGAGCGAGCATTTGATTCTCTTTGTCTTCAAGGAGTATTTTTTGTAAGGCTGCAGACGAATAAAAACCATACCACCAACTTGAAAAGTGTGCTCAGAATGGTGTTGCTCGGTTTGTTGTTTCATGCGGGATCTTTCCATGTGAATATTGTCCTATAGGAGGTGAAGAATCTAATGTTGCTTTCAAAGAACCATGTCAATTTCTTGAACTAGTGAACTTCTGGGGGCGGATGGAAGGAGTACTAGAGGTGCATGACCATAAATTGCTTCATATGGAGTCATTTTAGATGCAGTATGGTAGGAATTATTGTACCACCATTTAGCCAGAGGGAGCCACTTTTCCCACTGATGTTGTTCTTCAGAGGTGAAACAATAAAGATAAGTTTCCCAATATTTGTTGATGACTATAGGCAGACCATCTATTGGTGGGTGATAAACTGAACTCATATGAATTTTTTTGTCAGTTATGTGAAATGACTTGTGAAATTTGTGTTGCGGGATGAGACAATGGAAGAAGGGATTCCATGAAGAAGGAATATTTGGTCCATGAAAATTTTTGCAATTGAAGAGGTGGTATATGGATGGTTGAGAGCACAAAAATGACTATATTTGGACAGTCGATTCACCACAACCTAGATTACGGTTGTCCCTCCATATTTAGGAATCCCTTGAATGAAATCTATCGAAATATATTGTAGGGGTGGGAAAAGGCTCGAGCAATCTAGAAACGAGTGTAGTTTCACCCTTCTGGTGCTGACAAGGAGCACATTCGGCAACCATAAGTTGAATTTCTCATTGCACCCCCTACCAAAAGAAGTTACGTCGTGCTAGCTCATATGTTTTGATGAACCCAGAGTGCCCTGCCGATGGAGAAGCATGGAGGTCATAAAATACCGCATGTTTAAGGTCTGTGCTCTGGGGAAGCACCAGATGACTCGTGTATCTCAGAGAAAATCCATCCCAAGATGAATACGATACCACAAAAGGGTTACTGGTCAACTATTGCATGATTTTAGCTAATTGGGAGTCATTGACATAGCCTTGCTGAAGAGAGTGTAACCAAGTTTGAATAGGCATAGAAATAACTGAAAGAGAAACATGGGCATCAAATGTGTGGAAAAGAGCATCCACCATAAGATTGTCCCAAGCCTTCTTATAGTCATAATCCCTGAGTTTGCTAACCCATTTCTATTGTGTTGGGGATGAGACCCGTTGTTCCAGGAAATATTTCAAACTCCAGTGATCAGTCTTGATGCGGAAAGGATTCTCTAAGAGGGATGGCCACCACTTCTGTATAGTGTGCAAAATAGTCATCATTTCCTTCTCATATGTAGTGATAAATTCTTTCTAGAAAAGGATTTGTCAGTGAATACAATGGGATGTTCATCTTGAAAGAGGACAACCCCAAGTCCATTGTCGTAAGAATCACTCTGAAGAGCGAAGAGCTTGGAAAAATTAGGTATCTGAAGGGTGCATCGGAATGAAAGATCCAATGGAGAAGTTGAGGTCACTGAGGGTTTCATCTTAATGAAATGGAGCTAAGCAATGACACCATGTGAATTTATATTAAGTATCTTTTCCATGGGATGGGAACTGATGATGCCGAGAGAACCTGGTTGTAAGCCATTGAATGTGTGTTTGTTCCCATTGACTTAAAATTGCATTCATAGTTCAACAAAATCCCATAAGATGGGTCCAAGTGTGTGTAACCATCGAGTTCCCAAAATCACATTACATCCTCCTAAAGGCATGGAAAACATGTTAGAAAACAAGTTATAATCTCCAATAGAGGTACACACATTGCGACACTTTCCTTTGCAAGGTAAGGTGCTCCCATTAGAAACAATGACTTTAAAGATGGAGCAAGGATGGACAAAACTATCAGCCTGTTTGGCAATCTGAGGGTGAATGAAGTTACAGGTGCTATGATAATCAATGAGTATTGTAAGAGGAATCTTCTTGAAGAAACCCTTGACCTGCATGGTTTGTGGCGTGGTGAATCCGACTAATGCATGGAGAGATATCTATGGGTGTTCGTCATGAGAATGAGGGTCAACGGACGGCTACTGAATGTCGACCTGATCGTCTACTAGATTTTGAGCAACTTCACAAATTTCAAGTGCAGGCGGAGAAACCAAATCGAAGAGATAGAGCTTTTGTTTAGTAGATTGATGTTCCTGGGTGAATTTCCCATCACAATTATAACAATGTCCTTTTTCCCTTCATGCCCACATCTTAGCTTTAGACAAATGCTTGATAGGATTGGGTCTAGTAGTTGGAGGGATTGGATGTCCTTGGAAAACCATATTTTTGAATGGAACAAAACTGGATTTGGGGCATTGTTGAGCCCTGATCTTGTCCTCCACCAACTTAGCCAACCCTAGGATTTCCATCATTGTGTTGGGACAGAACATGTTAACCTCAGATCAGATTGTATCCTTAAGACCACTGATAAAACAACTCTTGTAGAATGCATCAGCAAATCCTTCTATGTGCTTGACTAATTTCTCAAATTTGGTCTAATACTCTCTCACAGTGCCAGTATGGAGAAGTTTGGTGAGTGCTCCTGTGAATTCATCAAAACCACTAGGGCCGAATTGGTGGAAAAGGAGTTGGCAAAAATCTGTTCATTAGGGCTTGTCATGATCCTTGATGTGCCAAAGAACCATTGAAGGGATTCACATAAAAAATGAAATGATGCAAGTGAGACTTTAGTGACATCAAAAGTGTGATGCATATTAAAGTATTGTTCTATCTTGTGTATCCATCCAACTGGATAATCACTATTGAAGTGAGGGAAATCAATCTTCGGCCCACAAAAGCTGTTGGAAGAAGAGAACTTGGTGCCTGTAGAAGACTCAAGTTGTTTTCGATTTCTCATGGATGAATGCCGAAGATGGAGGTCGAGAAATATTTGATCCAGATCTGCGAGTTTGGTCTTGAGGGTGACAATTTCTTCTTCCATTTGTCTATTTTCTCCTGCTTGGGTGACAACAACAATATTTTTTTCAGGGGGGGGGGGGGGCAGAATGGGTAGAAAAAAAAAACACGAAGGGTTTTAGAAAATAAAAATTTTGAGTTGGGAAAGACGTGAGTGGGTAATTGGAGTTAACTAGGTTTGGGACACTTTCTGAAGGACAGGGAACAGAAAATGCAAATTTCAGAAGCGGGGTGAAAGAAACAGAAAATTTTTCAGACAGGGAAAATGAAGCAGAATTCAGAAATGAACACCGTGGCAAATAAGGGGATTGGGTGAGAATTGAAGAAGTTGTCACAAATGTTGAATTTTGGGCTTCAGGAAGTGGAATTTGGGATAGGGTCCTCAATGAAGGAAATATGCAGAATGGAATGATGGGGGTGACTATGAATTTGCAAGGGAAATGGAGCTAAATCAAGGAAGATATGTCTAAAAAAATAGAAATTTATACTCATTTTTTTTTTTTTTAAGAAATGATCTGTGGCGGTGAAAGAAAGTTGTCTTATATCAACTTGAAATGGAGTAAATGATCTGTGAAAATTATAGAATTCTGTGCATTATCAATTGTAAATATATATGGACCCTAGGTATATTCGGATTCCTAATGGTTCGAAGGTAGTCACTCGGCCACCAAGGAGGTCTCATGCTTGAGTATTGGGGCAGTACCCCTCACTTCATGACATAGGTAAAACTGCTAACCTCTTGGACAAAAATGATAGCTCTTTGGTTTTCCTCATGGATGAGAATCTAGTCAATCTGGTGGGGGTCATTTCCCTTTTTTCTTGGCAGGTCCTCTCTGTCATAACCCTAAAATTTCATAAAAATTTTAGGTAACATAAAATGTTTGAATACGCAGTTTAGTAACTGCTAGCGGTTAGCAGAAAATGAAACAGTTTAACAATTTGTATTAATTAGTTTAAAAATACAAATAACTAATAAAAATTTAATTTTTATAAGTTATATGAGAATGACTTGTATTTAGATTGCTTCTAGTTGTACTAATAATTTAATTTTGGCAAGTAGGTGAGAAACTATCTTTGAAATTCAGGGCTTACTTAGCATTCTTCTAACTCAGATTGACTGCTAGTTCTTACAGGTTCAACAGGTAACGAATGATCAAGTAGGAGTTTATTTTGTATGATAGCGAGAATTATTTCTGAAGCATATTAAGATGCTAGTAATATAAATTAGCAATGTAGCTGGTTGTATTTCATTATAGGATTACTATGTATTTGAATCGAATAGCAAAAAGGATTTCGACCCTTTGGTTCTCATAGGTTATAAGCCTGTCTGGTTTAAATTTTTTTATAATGCATATATTTATATAATTCCTAGTTTAATTTGTTTATTATTTACATATACATTATTTTTATTTACTACTTTGTAAGTTATAATTATTTTGAGCTCTGTAAAGAAAACAATGTTAACTCTAGAACTCTGTTTATTTTATAAAAAAATGAAGGGTTTATATACAAAACCCTAATTTGGTTTTAATAAGTTAGTAATTAAGATTAAGTTAATATTTAAAAACTGTTTGGTTATTAACTTTTATTAACTTTCTCAAATATAAGTTATTATCTCCTATAATACTTTTGTTTCCTATCAATATACCAATACTGCAGTGATAGTGTATTTACTATTTCTTATACTTGTATTTTCATTTAGTTAGTTTAAGTAAAACGCTAAGTGTAAGTAATCCATAGCACTGTTTTTTCATTGCATTCTTTAAACATTGAAATAAAATCTATTATGTTTACCTATAGATACAAGAATCATATCTAATATTTTCATTCTACTAAAGAATTATTTCATTTACTTAAAACAATCTAACTGTGCTAGAGTATGGCCTGGTTTTTAGGTGTAAAAAAACACAGCTTAGAAATTTAATTTCTTTCTGTTTCACTATTTTCTTAACCATTTTCATTTCTATAAATAATCTAAAAATTTACTACATCTAACATTTCACAAAACCCTAAACTTTTAACATACATGTTGGAGATAAACTAAGATTTATTTATTAAAACAGTAAAAATAAAATAGAACCTGTTGAGGACAAGACGACAATAGCATAAGGAGGTTGTTCCTCCCTTCCAATATCCTCGAGAGCACTCAAACAATGCTTCCTCGGGACCCCTGAGCCTGTTCCTATTCTTCTTGGCTGAGAACTGGGTGGAGAATTGAATTAGAGAAACCTCTATCACCTGACTGGTTCAACTACCTCAGTAATAACAATCTGCTCTCAGTAGTATGATCTTCATCTAAAAAGCTGCAACTAGATCAATCTCAGCAGTTATCCCCTCAAACACTTTCCAAATTCCCCTCCATTGAATTTCTCTTGAGTAAATTCATTCACCCTGAATGATCACTTCTCTAGAATGAGCAGCCTCACCTCTCTTCAATGGGAAATTTTACAGAGATGCCTAGGTCTTTTGGGTCAGTTTTCATTAATTGAGCCATGTGCTCTGATTCCACTTTCTTGGATAATAATGACCACAAATATAGGGAAGTTGTCACCTGCAATAGTTGGAAGCGGTTTGAGGACGCTGCCACATGTCAGTTTACTCTCCACCCAGTATCCTCCACCAATTTGACCAGTAAAAACTCTTTTAACAGCTCTCCTAAGCTGTTGTCTCCTCATTTATTTATTTATAAATAAAATATTCTGAATTTACATTAAATATTCTTGACCCCACTGGTCCTCGGTTACAACTTAGCATAAAATTTAACACAATGTTACTCAAATAATGTAAAATTGTTTTTGCAAATTGGGGCATGTGACATACACACCCCCTTAAATTATAACATTGTCCTCAATATTATTTATTCCTCATCCTTGAAATTTTCCTGGAACAGAATCGAATATGCATCCTGGATATGGCTTTCCAATTCCCAGGTGGCTTCCTATAGACTACGGTGCTTCCATTACACCTTCACTTGACCAATGGTGCGGTTCCGAAGTGTGATCTCCCTCCAATCGAGGATACAGTCTAGTTCCCCCAAAAAACTCCTTCGGGTTCCACCTATACATCATTCCAGTTAATAACATGAGTAGCATCATGCACATATTTATTTAATACAGAAATGTGAAAAATATTGTGAACTCTTAAATTTGATGGTAAGGCTAACTGATAAGCTACCCGTCCAATCGTGGACAGTATTTTAAAAGCACCACAATAACAATGCGCCGGTTTGGCACAACTACCCAACCTCAGAGAACTCTTTTTGGGTCTCACCTTGATGAAAACATGTTCACCTACGTGAACTCTTTTGGAGTTCCTTTAAGGTCTGCTTGACTTTTCTGTTGATCTTGCGCAATTTTTAGATTCCCTTGCACCTGCTTTACAATTTTTTCAATTTGGTTCAATAATCCAGGTCCTAATACTAACCTATCCACCAGATTACTCCAAGAGAGAGGATTGTTACATTTCCTTCCATACAAAATTTCGAAAGGACTAAATCTGGCTGAAGCTTGATAATTATTATTGTAAGCAAATTCTAGCAAGTGTAAATAATCTTCCCACTTACCTGGCTAATCCTTTACAAACATTCTTAGTAAATATTCCAGTAATTGATTTACTCTTTCAGTCTGTCCAACAGTTTGAGGATGGAATAAGGTACTAAAATTTAGCGTAGTATTTAATCCTTTAAATAGATATCTCCAAAAGTTACCTGTAAATTTAGGGTCTCGGTCTGAAATTATAACCTTTGGAATTCCATGCAGTCAGAAAATTTGCTTTAAAAATATATCAGCTATGTTTGAATCTTTATAAGTAGTTTTTACAGGTATAAAATGGGCTGCTTTACTCAATTTTTCAACCACTACCATTATGGAGTCATTTGAATTATGATTTTTAGGTAGTCCAGTAACAAAATCAAGACTAATTATCTCCCATGTCCAACTAGGAATGGTCAATGGATGAAGTAATACAGCTGGATGTTGATGTTCGGTTTTTATTTGCTGACATTCAAAACATTTAGCAATATATTCTACCAGTTCAGTCTTCATGTTGGGCCAAAAATACTATTTTCGTAACATGGTTATAGTCTTATGATAACCTGAATGGCCTGAGTTAGGAGTTTTATGGATTTTGTCTAAAATTAATAACTTAACTTTAGGTACATTAGGTACATATATTCTATCTTTATACAGTAAAAATCTTTTTCCATTCAAGTTGTACCCTGTACTTAGACTTTCTATTGGATTTTGTTTTTTTTTGCTTGTAACTTTAGGTAAATTTCATCTTGTTCTAACCTTGCTTTAAGCTGTTCTTCCAAATCTGTTGTATAAGTGCTGGTAGCTGCTGTAAAATTCAGCTTTGCATTTCTACTTAATACATAAGCAACTTTATTTTCTTTCTCTTTAATGTGTTGAATTTCGAAATCATATTCACTTAGAAAAGCTAGCCACCTAGCTTGTCTAGCATTCAGGTTAGGTTGATCTAACAGATATTTTAGTCCCTTATTATCTGTCATTAGAATAAATTTTCTTTCAATTAAATGATGATGCCACATATTTAAAGCATGTATGACAGCAACTAATTCCAAGTCATAGGTTTCATAATTCTTTTCATGAATTTTCAATTTCCCAGACTCATAAGCAATAACATGTCCTTCTTGAGTCAATAATCCACCTAAACCATCATTGTAGGCATCAGTACATACTCTAAAATATTTATTTGGATCATCTATTCTTAAAATAGGTGCACTGGTTAATAAGGTTTTTAACTTTTTAAAACTATCCTTGAACTTCTGATTCCAATCAAATTTCTTTCCCTTTTTCTACAAAGAGGTTATCGGATTTGCGATTCTTGAAAACCCTTCGATGAACCTCCGGTAATAACCGCTAATCCCCATGAAGGATCGAACATCAGTTACATCTTTAGGAACTGGCCAATATTCAATCGCCTTTATCTTTTCGGTATCCACCAAAATTCCTTCTTTAGTCACCACATGACCTAAGTACTCGATTTTATCTTTAAATAAATCTCATTTATTAAATTTTACAAAGAGTTGATGATCTTGCAACTCTTGAGAAACAATTTTTAAATGTTCTTTATGTTCTTCTTCAAATTTCGAATAAATTAATATGTCGTCGATAAACACGACCACAAATGTATCCATATATTTATGCATTACATTATTCATTAGACACATAAAAACAGTTGGAGCATTAGTAAGCCCAAAGGGCATGACGACAAACTTGTAATGTCCATATCGAATCCTAAAAGTTGTTTTAAAGATGTCTTCATCTTTTATTCTAACTTGATGATATCCAGATCATAAATCAATTTTTGAGAACACCATGGCTCCACGTAGTTGATCAAACAGATCATCTATGCGAGGTAGTAGGTATCTGTTCTTGATAGTCATCTTATTTAATTGACGATAATCAATGCAGAGTCGTAGAGTTCCATCCTTTTTCTTAACAAAGATGATGTTGAATATGGAAATCTAACAAATAAATTGTTGACAGAAGAGGTGGAATTTAATGGGACAAAATTCAAGATAGACCATAAAGGATTAATTTGGATTAAAGGAAGAATATACATGCCTAATGTTGCATATTTGAAGCTATTTATTTCGAATGAAATGCAGAAACCCCCCCTTGAAGGACACTCTGGTTACTCAAAGATGAGAATAGCCCTCAGAAAGCAGTTCTTTTGCCCCAATTTGAAGACAGATCTATTTGATTACCTATCTAAATGTTTGGAATGTCAACAAATGAAGGCCGAACATCAACATCCGACAGGTTTGTTACAACCCTTACCAATTCCTGAATGGAAATGGGAGGTAATATCTTTGGATTTTATCATAGTTTTTCCTTTGACTAAAAAACAACATGATTTAATTATGGTTGTAGTTGATAAATTAAGCAAGTCTGCTCATTTTTTACATGTGAAATTGACTTACAATGCTGTCAATCTCGCAAAAATATCCCTAAAAGAGTTATTTTGACTTCATGGAGTGCCAAAGATGGTAATATTTGACTGGGATGTCCATTTTACATCCAAGTTTTGGAAGGCATTGTTTGCAGGGTTGGAAACCAAGATAAAATTCAGCACTAGCTATCAACCTGAAACAAATAGGAAAACCGAACTAACAAACCAAGTCCTTGAGGACATGTTAAGGATGTATGTCATGGAAATACCCATCAAGTGGGAAGACTATCTGCATCTCCCAAGATTCTCATACTATAATATCCCAAATTTTTGACCTAACACTTATGGGCACGAGCCCATTGATTATGATTTTACCTTGATGTTTTATTTTGATATACTGGGTCAAAGACCCCACTGCATATGAACATCATGATTTGTTTGATATATTAGGCATAATCCAATTACATATAATATATATATATATATTTTCTTGTGTTGGGCATGGACCCTGAAGCACATGATTGATGAGATGTCGTGTGTTGAGCGAGGAGCTCTGGAGCACATGGGTAAATTGATGTTTTTTGTTGAGCAAGAAACTATAAAGCACATGAGTACTTATATTTTTGTTGAGTGAGAAGCTCTGGAAAACATGGGTTTTAAGACATTTGTGTTGAGCGTGAAGCTATGGAACACATGAAAATATATTTTGAAAGAGTTGGGAATAAGCCCTGAGCCTTCCATGCTGATGTTGATCATAATATCTAGAACATCGAATCCTTGGCCATTGTATCTCTAGGTGTATCCCACAGGTACATCCTACCATTAGTGTTGAGCGAGGAGCTCTGGAATTGCACTAAGTTTGTAACTCCTTGTTTTTAGCATTGAGTATGGGATCTGGTAAGTGCTAGGAGTTACTGAAGAGAATTAATGATTTCTGAGTGAAAATGTCTAGACAAAAATATTGATCCAATCTTACTTATTTATAAGTGATTAAATGAGATTTCAAATTTTATTTCCCCCCCTCTCCAACCAAAACCGCAACTTATTAAATAGAAAAAGGAGGAATGGTCATTTCCTTAAGGTGAGCCCAGTTTCCCGCCATTCAAGGTAGTAATTTAGTCGTTATCCTTACCAGGCAGGTCTCCCTTAAATTTTGCTGTCAAGAAATTATTTCGAGGGATGCCTACATCCTCAAAATATTTTTTACTGAAATATTTCCTTTTGAAAACATTCTACTTAAATAAAATATGTGCACTGCACATTTTAATACTCCTTGTCATGGAGAGTACTAGATTTCTACCTGCTCAGCATAGAAGGAAAATATTCCTTTCATAGGGGAATATCCTTTATTTATATGTCATAGGTAAGGATTATTCTTTACTACGCAATCAGCCTTCATTCAGTATTTCTTCAGTTGTTAAGGATCCTTAAGAAAATATAGTTAAACTATGACTACCAACGTAGGATTTTCCCTATAATAATTTGTATATATATATATATATATATATATATATATATATATATATTAACCCCATATATTCTTCTAATATATGTCAATTATTAAATGAGGTATGGTGAAGATGGTATCTTCCTCTCTAAATTCAAGGGAGTTACGACCTATAGTCTCCTTAAAATTAATTCCAGAGTTTGCCTTTCTCTTTCAATTTTTAAAGCTTAAACTCCTTGACTCTTTTGTGTCGATGAAATAACCATGGTTGTATCCCCCTCTATCATAGTTTAATCATATTAGGATTAAGTAACTAGGTATGGTGTCTCAGTTAGGAAAAGTTTTAGCAAAGTAGGAATCCCTTATAGGGCGAGTCCTTATCTCTAACATAGCCATAATCCAATCGATATGTAGGACTGTGTCATCAAGTTACAACTTCCTAACCATTCATTTTTAGTCATAGTGGGATTAGTTTCCCGTCGTTAAGTTGTGTTGAAGGTATCCTAAGTTTATCAGTTAGGTAAATAACTCATATAGATTTCCCACTCTTATTCTTGGTGGGGCCTTGGCCTTGAGCTCCTCACCAAGACAAATACAATAATTTTTTTTACAACACAATGTACTTATGGGTATGCAAGCGAGACATTACAATGTCAGCAAGTAAAAAATGAATGTCATCAAATAATTAGGTAAGTCATAAATAGTGAATGTATGGTTTATCTATCTTGATAGTTTATAAATAATTTAGTCCTAGTTTATTTAATTACATTTCCTTGATTTTGATCTCATTGTAAGTTGTTTAGTATTTAAACAAGTTAACTCTAACTACTTTAATTCTAAATTAACTAGATCTACGACATAATAAAGAACATATATAATTCATCAATATACATTTGTTTAAGGAAAGAAATCGAATCTACATTATATAAAATTATTTAGAAATCCCTAACGCAGGTATGGATGCCCTATCTAAGAATTCTTATTAATCATATCTAAACATTCATAAGTATAAAAAAAGACGTAAACAGATTTAAAATTGATACATACACAAGATCTAGATTCTATATATGTTAGATAATTGTTCAATAAGATTGAATAAACCATTCCTACTTATGAATATAGCTACAAACCTAGATCTTAAATAAACAACCTATTATATTTAGAAAATAGAGTAAGAACCCGACACCAGTGCTGGTAAAACAAAAATAGAATAGTAGTTCTTCCCAAGAAACTCCTAGAGAAACCAAGTTACTTTCTCTAGAACCCATGAGCCTGTCCGATGAACCACAAGAGAAAAATCCACTTAATGCTCTATCACTCACATTATGAAATCCAATCCCCGTCCAATGCTAGCCTCCTTCTTGCTAATGGACATACTATTATATAGTATTTTTCCTAGGACATGGTCATTTATGACCCTCGTCTTTATCACTCAACTAGGAGTTCTGACTTAATTTTGGGGAAGATGCCTCTTTCACCTTGATTTCTCACTCAGTAGCTTCAACCACTTCTCTTTTTCTCTCGTGCTTCAACAAACACATGTTCCTTGCACCTTCCAATTCTAAATTGGTATTTTCACAAAATCACATCCTTCCATACTACTTGATATCTACCATTACACGTAAGGAAACAAGATTCCTCCTTGATATCCATATATTTATGACAATAAAATAACTCTTGGTTTAAAAGTTTTGAGGAGATAAAACTGTATCACACAATCTAAAAGACCCTTTCATGACTCTTTCCAATATGGTGTTTTATCAAAAGGTAGTGCTTAAAAAAACCTGTCAAGGTGAGCAATCTTTTAGAAATTCAACCACTCATTTCACAACAAACATCCTAAGGAAACTCACATTATCAATCAATTTTAAACCTCCCAATATCAACCAATTTTAAACCTCCCTCATGTTAGAAACAACACAAATATCCTAAGATATGGTAGGAAAATCCCAAATTTCATTGTAGTAGACCATAAGTATAAATAAAGAACTTGGTACACTATATAAAAGTAAAATATATTTACACTTCAATAAAAACAAATAAATATTTAAAATTTGAAAAATCCAAAGTATTTGTGTTATTAGAAAAAAAATAACTAATATTACAAACTCCAAAAATAAAGCAATTATAAACACTACAAAAAACCCTACCCCACATCAAATGGGATACCATGATATCCCTAATGAAAAGATAAATGCCGTATATCAAAGGGGATACATGATATCCTACTATAACTTCGAGAAAAAGGATAACATGATATCCCACTATAACTTCTGGAAGGGTAAATGGAAAAGAAAAAAAATCCAATCACGAGCCTCATCAAGGTAGATTCAAGAAGCTCGTATGAATCTCAGAGAGGATGAAGAATTATTACCAAAATTCTTATTTAACATTAAATCATAATTGTGTACCACCAAACTGTATATAAGTAATAGAAAATCACGATATACGCACATGATTTCAATCGACACATCCAATCAGCTTCAACTTGGTCAAATGATATATAAATAAATAGATTATCTATCCACATCTTGAAAGAGTTCTCAAATTACGCTTGAAGTTTTACTATTCAAGAGTTCTCAAATTATGCTTGAAGTTTTACTATTTTCTTTGTTGCTTCTGTCACTGCCTAGTTTGGATCAGCAATCATGGATATTGAATCCAATACTGTCATTTTAGAACAAAACCATGAGAACCCCAATGCAGAACCAATTGATTTTTTTGACTCCGATAATGACATTTAGGAAACAAACCATTACAACCCCAATGCAGATGTAATTGATTTAGAAACTGAGAAAAAGTTTAAGTACATATATGTTGCTATATATGTGGAAAAAGAAAAGTTGGAGAAATCTCCATTTTATTCACAATTTGGGGAACAAATGGAGCATGAAGAAATGGTGGAACAAATACAAAGTGTAATAGCGACTGACCCACGTTATTCACGATTACAACTGGTTCTTTATGGTCGTGGATGGCTTAATTCCGAGCATAGACACATGCAATTCGCTTTCACTCTATTATTGCAAGACAAATTTAAATTAGTGAATGATATTGAGGTTTATGATCCAATGCACTCTGTAGTCAAGCGAATGGCTATAGAAGCGTTCAATTGTACTTGTCTCACTATTAATGAATACTGCAAATGGAAAGTGGACAAAGCTACTCTATTTTTCATGCCACACCTTCCGTTCTATTTATTTGACAATGTATTGAAGGCAAATTGGGGTCCTACAAATTTGAAAAAATTTATCATGCTAGGAAACACTTTTTCAAATTTCATAGAAGGAACTATTGTGGAATCACACCACAGCAAGGGACATCATAGCAACACCACACCACAAAAAGACCACATACATCTCCACAAACAGACCTCCATGCCGAACAGACCTCCACGATTGACCTCCATGCCGAGAGGAAACCAGATAAGTAGAGGGGTGACAAGATGGTGGATAAACACATCAGATGGTTGGGTGATGTTGAGGGGGATGACAATCAATGACCAACCAATTGGGTGGCGATACGAGACGGGTGGTGCAATGGGTGTCAGAAGGAGCAGGATGACAACAAATCGCTGCAGGAGAACACAATAGAAATGAGGCCGCAGCTGACCTTATATGGTAAAACATTATTCGGCCGACCAATTGTTTGGCCGAATAACTATTCGGCATAATAACTATTCGGCTGAAGAATTATTCAACCGAACAATTGTTTGGCCGAACAATTGTTCGGCTGAAGAATTATTCGGTCGAATAGTTATTTAAACGCTAATAAAAATTACCGGCCGTTAATTTTTTCCATCAAATTAAAGGGTTACCGTTAAAGTTTATTCGGACAAATAAAGGATTCGTTATTCGGCTGAATAACTATAACTATTCGGCATAATAACTCCATTATTCAGCCGAATAATACTCGCTATGTTGTTTGGGCACCTGATTCTCACAGAAGTGTTACCCAACATCGAGTTTTCACCCTGATATTATCTTATTTGGTTGAATTTTTTAGTTTCTAGAGCCTCTCATCATGCTTGTAGCTGTTCTCATCAATTTTGGTGTGAAAAATCAGGTACCACAATTCTCATTTGAAATTGCTGCTGGTGATTTCATGTGAGTATTCTTTTATGAGTTTCAGAAAACTATATTTTATGGATATTTCGATATTTTGAAAATAATATCATTTTTTAGGATTGATCCACCCACTCTCATTGATCTTGATCTTGCAGGAAACTCCTACATGATTGAATGCACCAATACTCAAAGTTTTGAAGAAGGAGAAAAATGTGCATCTACATTCTCGGTGAAGCACTTGGATTTTCTCTATACCCTTAGATTTGATATGAAATTATTTAGATATAATATGATATTATTTTTTCCAGGTTTTAAGTTTCAAGAGATTTCAGTAATGCATGTAGTTGTTCTCATCTATTTTGGTCTAAAGAATCAAGTATCGAAAGTCTTTTTCAAAATTGTTGTTGGGGATTTGATGTTAGTTTTGTCTCATGAGTTTGATGATATTATATTCAATTCATTATTGGTTATTTTTTAAGCAATATTAGATTATGGATCTAAAGCATTCGCCCTCCATAGTCGCATGGCTTCTCTACCTTTGATCATATACTCATCTCCTCACCGAACTAGTAAAGATGGAGACATTTTGCATCCGCTTGGACACTTGATCCTAACACTTGGAGCTGATTTTACCTCACATGGTTTGATGTTCAAGGCTTCAATATATTATTTTTTTGTTTTTTCACACATGGTTCGAATTCTCAAACACTTTTTTTTATCTCATCAGTTGATTTCAGTTGCTCTGCATGGGTCCAGTTTTCATCTTGCAGTTGTCTATGTTCCTCATTTAGTTGAGCACATTCTTATTCTTCCAAAGAGGAAGAAGATTCCTCCAGATATATTCATTTATTTTGGATTCAAGGGTTCATATGCATAGTCTTAGGATGTTGCTACACAAAATAACTAAGATACTACATTTGTTGTTGCATAGTGATGCAAATTGCAACAATTTTTTCACAAAGTTTTAATCAAAACTTGTTTTCCTGATTCATTATTTATCTTGAGAGGGGGATTTTCCCATGAGGTTTTCCCCTCTTTCCTTAGTTTATTAAGCAAAAAAATTAAAATCCTTTTAGATTGTATATGAGTGAAATTTGGCCTTCTTTCGAGGGCCCACAGTTTTCCAAGTTAGGATTCGGGAGGGGGGGGGGGGGTGTTAGGATTATAATCCTCCCTTGTCCAAAACTCGTCTATTATATTATATTTTCATAATTTAGGAGTTGTTTAGTTAATATTTGTTCCACTAGTACCATTGGGTCTACTTGGCCTAATGGGGCCACATGTACCAGTCACTCGAGGGTGGGAACATACATAGAGGACATATGCAATTGATATCACCTTCATGCATCAGTTTCTGTGCCTTATAGACCATTCCCTAAAATTTAGGAGCCATCGAGAGTGACATAACCAATCTCTTTTAGTTGTTGGCAGTTGGTGACTAGTCAAGCTTAGTCATGATTTAGTGCCATTCAATTAGATATCCTCCAGTTGAGTGAGCTCCAGTTATACATGGCTGCATGTGGGAAGGTTCCTATTATCACCTACTTATCACCTACCACTACAGTTAGACTAGCTTGATTAATAATTTTATCTTTCAGTTCATTGGAGTAATTATAGATTTGGAAGTATTTCTTCATCTCTCACAACCAAGCTTCTACTTCTTCTCCTTTTTCAATTTCACAATTAAACAATGGTGGTTTAATATTTTTAAAGTCCCTAGATATTTCTTGATATGGTTTGTACTTCTTTTTATTTTTATAATAATTAGTACTTTTAGTGGAACCTTGTTATTTTTCTGTGTGATGTTTGATCAATTGGTCACTGGATGTTTCATCGTTATGACTATAAAATTCCAGAAGTTGCTATATCGACGGATCACAGAAGTTGTGGAAGACATAGTTGCGGAAGAACAGTTTGGAGAATTTTGAAGGAACATCCACAATCCAAAATCCACAATATGGAAAAGTCTAGATCCGTAAATAAAGCAGATTGATGGTTGATATCAAAGCCACAAAAAGATGGACGACTCAAAGGAGTTGTGGAGGACTGATTGCACAAGAACATTTCAGAGAAGTTGAAAGACGCGTTCGCAATCCACAATCTGCAATGCGGAAATCCAACTGTGGAAGTTTGATTGCAGAGCAATAATTTAGAGAAGTTTAAATTTAATCTCGCAATGCGGAATGTGCAATGCGAAATGAAGCCTTAACCAGCAATTCGCAATGCGAAAATCCAATTGTGAAATGTTGTTTGCGGATCAATAATTTTAACGAAGCTAAAAGGTAATCCGCAATCCACAATTTGCGGAAAGATAATTTTTATAAGTTAAAATGTAGTTCCATAAACCCCAATTTACAGAAATCTAATTGCAGAAAGATAATTTTTATAACTTTAAAATGCAACCCACAATTTGCAATCCGCATTCGAGAAGGTGAATTACGGGAGAATAATACTAAAGGGTTAGAAAGGAAACCCACAATCTACAACATGCAATGCGGAAGGAGCATTGAGGAAGACTACTTCTGAAAGGTAAAATGTGGAAGAAAATTTATACAATCTTAAAGAAAAACTCGCAATCCAGAATCCGCATTGCGGAAGGATTGTTGGGGAAGGTTAATTGCAATGAGTTAATTTGTTTACAATTTATTTTCGGTCCCGCAATCCGTAATCAGGGATGATTTTAAGGAACCATACTTATTTAAAAGTGTATAAATGTTGGCGAATATTACCAATTCTTAAAACAACAACTATAAAATGATTGGTGATACTTTTCAAAAAATATTTCAATTTCCAAGTATTTATATAGTTTATATAATAATTTTGCGATTTTGAGGGTGAAAAATTTTTACCCCATCAAAATTGGGCGAAACAGGGCTTCAAAAAATGCAAAATGGCGAATCTATTTTGGGAGAAAAACATGGAAAAATAGCCCACTCGGATAAACTTCGCCACTAAAATTATCCCTATCTGTAATCTGCATTTGTAAAAGGATCATTGTAGAAGGCTAGTTGCACAGGTTTAATTTGTTTACACATTATTTTGCGACTCGTAATCCGAAATCTTCATTTGCGGAAGGATCATTATGGAAGGCTATTTGTGGAGAGTCAATTTGTTAAGAGTTTAATTTCAATCCGTAATCCGCATTTCCCATTTGTGTAAGGATTGTTGTGGAAGGAAAAATTGTTGAATGATCATTGCAGAAGGAACATTGCGGAGGGCAAACTTGCAGAATGGTCATTGCGAAAGGATAATTGCAGAAAGGATTGTAAACTTAGAAAAATAAGATTAAAATAGTGAAGTGTTTTTGAAAACTAATTGTCGAGAATTGGATTGTGAGTTTTAGGAACGGTTAATCAAATTAGTAATTCCAAGGATATGCAATAAACTCTCAATGTTCACTAATTCCTTGTTAGAGTTACGGACTTTAATGGTGTGTCTGTACATATATGCTATAGATAAAAACAAAAAATTATCCATTTTTTAGGTCAGTTACATAATGGCATGCATGGTTATTGTTGGGTCCTGAATTTACCCCTTTTTTCCCTACCTTGTTACATCCTTTTTCCCTATTTTTTCCCCCATTCTGCGGCTAAATAATTATCATTCTCATACAAAAAAGCATAACTATATCAGGTATAAATAATTATTTACTATTTTGTTTTATGCTTGGTTTTGTTTTATAATCATGGATTTTATCTTTCGTTGTCGTGACGTGTCCATGATTTGAAAGAAAGATTTAGAATCATAGGTAGCGCAACTGCAACAACTCATCATATCTAGAATTCAGTCCCTCTTGACATCAACTACCTGCTCAAATGACATGCTCAACTTAATGTAGAAGGAATATTGGATCTTCCTCCATGTTTGCAACTGAAACTCCCCAAGAATATTTTGTAGTTTGCTGGGCATGTCAATTCACGGAATAGGTCGAAGTAAAATCATTTTTTTTCTCGAGTTGATTTTATGAAAGGGATTATTAGCTATAACTATATTAATGATTCTATATCCTGAAGATAAAAGATCATTATGTCTACCCAAAATTGATGTAACAAAATAACTTTTTCCTTGTATAAGTATGCATAGGAAGGGAGAGCCAAGGGTTCAGTTCAATCACAAGTTGTAAGAGACACAGCAGAGTGACTGTAACTATAACTGTATTTTTTTATCAAACTAACAAAGGAGTGACAATTCTCAGTATTCCTCTATTGCAACCTTTGTGAGCTTTCAACAACATCTGTATTTAAATGCCATGACCTGCCTTCTAACAGACTTGCTAGTAGTTTAGATGTTTTAGTATGTTATTTTTGTTTTGTGTGGAATTTCAATTTGATATATCTTTACAGCTAACTGCAACTGCATTCATTCAGTGATTGCATTATTTGGTTTTCCTTTGGCTTGGTGCAGATGGTGCGGTGTGATAGTTGAATGTGTAGTTAATATTTTCTCTTGTGCCGAAGTGTGTTAGTAGTTGTTACAGACTTGCTGATCTCTTATGTTGTGTGTGTTATTTATCTTTCTAGAGTTTTCCAATTAGATAAGTCCTTTGATTTGATGAATTTGTTGTTGATTAGTTAGTAGATATCTTTCTTATTTGGTA
This sequence comes from Pseudotsuga menziesii, assembly GCA_001517045.1. Taxonomy (NCBI): domain Eukaryota; kingdom Viridiplantae; phylum Streptophyta; class Pinopsida; order Pinales; family Pinaceae; genus Pseudotsuga; species Pseudotsuga menziesii. The sequence continues at coordinate 29,465 of LPNX011158767.1, read as the reverse complement.
AGTTAGACTTTCAATTACTGCAAAAGTAATTCTAGGTGGATTTCGCCTTAGAACATAAACCTTCTGATTAGGATGATAGGAAATACAATTTTTTTTCAATTCCTAGATAGGTAATGTTACTTTGATTTATTACAGGGAGCTGAGTTAGATGAACAGTAATGTAATGTCCCCAAAATTTGATGGTGTTGATCTTTGATTGCTACACCAAAGTGTCGTAAGTTTTCCTTACCATTTCTAGATGTTCTCCTATGTAACTACCGATGTAATTATACACTATGTTTGTTTTACTTGATCTGCTTTAAATGATTATTCAGTTAGTGATTTACTATTTTAACACGTATTTGTGTAGTTATGTCTTACTTCATGGGCATCTATTTCATTCACTTATATCTTACTTTTTGGTTATAAGTTAGTTTTGTTTGTTTATGGAAAGTTATGACCTAACTTGTAATTTTTAAGGGGTGGAATCGGAGGACTTGTATCCCTTATAGGCCCACTTGGAGAGGTAATTGGTTTTGTTTGATGTTACAAGGTTTACTTAGTTCATGTTGAACTAATGTAACTCCTCTTCATTTTTGTGCAGGTTCAATAGGTGACAAAGACTTTGTATGACAGCTTAAACACTGACAAGATACCTATGCTATACTACTCTATTGACTTTGAAGACAAAAGCAAAAAAGTCCTATCCTAGCAATTCTTAATACTATTGTTCGCATTATTGTTTTATGTATAGCTGTGGTTTATTTAAACCTATGTATATCTTATTAACATTATTATTGTGGTTGAAGACTTATTGAACTTTTATTCCTATGCTTAGTTTTTATCACATATGAATGGAATGTTTTTATGCTAAAATGTGAGGGGCTTAAGTCATAAGACTTAGTTATATGGTATTGAATTTTATGTGCATATGATATATCATATGAAGGTCCATTCATGGCATATTCCATATTACATGAACCTTGGATTAACTTATGTTAATGACGATATGTATGGTGGTCCCAAAATAGTTTGCATTCCCAACACTAAAACGCATTTGTGGTTTGAACTATAGGCAAGATGGTAACATATCATGATGTTGGTGGTGGAGAGGGTGGTGGAGTAAATTCTCCTCGAGACTAGGAAAACTCAAACCCTATGCTTGGTCTTTTCATGGATGGAAGGATCATTTTTTCATTGTTGTAGGTATTCTCTATTCGACTCTCTAGTTTTGTCACTATGTGATGAACTGGCTTTCCCTGCATATGTGGAGGGTATGCTCTCCACTTGGGTTTTCAACATTAATACTTTGTTGTTTCAGATGTAGAATTGGCATAATTATAAATGGATTTTGTTCTTCTTTTGCAAGTGATAGAGCATCCATTCACGGGTTGTGGTGTGTACCACGATGTCCACAAATACCCTTCATGGGTAATCCCTATACAAACAATCTTGAATTTGTTACCTCTGGATATAGATGTTTTTAGCAGATCTTTGAGCTCGATGTTGTAATGGTGAATGATTTGGTTTAACGGTTTCAATTGTGTAAGGTCTTGTTTATATTAAAGGGAATCCAAAGATACGTATGAAGTTATGGTGTTTATGATGTTTCGAGGATGGCGCCTTCAGTCCATGACTATCATGACTTAGATCTGTAATTTATTTTGGGTTGATAGCTTAAACGTGTGAATTCGATGGTTAATGAAAACTTTGGGGTTTAGTTTTTAATGATGGGTCTTAAATTATGGAAGTACTATTCCTTGCAATGGTTTCATTGTTTATATCACGACTATGTATTTTTATTTGTAATTTAAAGAAGGTATAACTGTATGTATTCAACTAGGGTTTATTCATTTAAACTGTCACTAGCTTGGCAAGGCTGTAACCCTATGTATCTCGTTGTCTATACTTAAACTCTTGTTTTTGTATTTAAATGGAGGTTCTGCGCATTTGGTTTTAAATGATTTATTTTATCTTGCAGCGGTTCCATTGCTGGCAATGACACCCTTTTCAATTCGTGACTGTGTATTTTCTTAATGGCAATGTTTATTTTAATGGTGTTTTATGATGTAATTGTCTTTTCTTTGGTTTAGTATGGATACGACCGTAAGCTTTTACTATGGAGAAAATGTGAATGTCATGGTTGTGATAGCGTAGGAAGTGGTTCTTTTTAAATGGATTATGTTAATGGGTTTTTCTTTACCTCTCGGTCATGAGCCTCGATACTGAATGCCGCGTGTATATTTGGTTTTATATTACTATGGAATATTAACATCTGAATGATTTTGAATAGGGCTTATTACTGGGTTTTGGATTTGAGCTTGGAAACTGTGACTTCAACTTGTAGTATGTGTAAAAGTTTTGTTGGTTAATCCCCTTCATAAATTAGTTTTGTTATCATAGTTTCTTTAGAATTATGAGGAAAATTGTAAATATTTGCATCGTTCTTAAAATGTTTCCCAATCGAATCCTACAGTATTTGATGCCTATCGTGGTTTGATAAAACAACATGAGCCCACAGGATTCGATCTTAGGATGCATGTGTTTATGGTTTTAATGTTGTATAAGCATGGATTTGTTTCAATAAAAGTGCCGACATGATTCGATCTTGAAAATGTTAGTTGGATTCGTTATTTCAATAATGGTTTTGGTTATTAAGTTTATGGTTGAATTTTATGTTGATAGTTGATAGCATGATTTTTGTTTAATAAATAAATGTTCCTATAGACTTTGATAAGTCTCGAAGGCTGGCATACATTGTGGTTAAATTTTGTAAAGTGGAAAATATTGGTGTGGAGTTTCGTTTATGTTATTTGGCATGCTTTTAATAATAAATTAACTCTCTTTAACTTGTGTTTGATAGATTATTTAAAGTTTCAACAATTATATTTAAGCTATAAATCTATGCATGTAAATTATGCTAAGGCTATAGATAATAGTTTTGATAGTTATAGTTAATACAATTGTGCTGGCAATATGAAATCTGTCAACAAAGAAAAGATATAAACTTAGTTTTTAAATAGTTCTCTGGTTTGAAAATCCTATCAGTTAGGGTTAATAAGGTTTAGGTACAAAATATATGATATTATTTCTATGTTTTGAACTTGAAATAATAAACAGGAAATCTAACTTACTTAAAAAACTAGAATCTATTTAAAGAAATACCTCTATTAGAGAAGACTGAATTTAAACTGTAAATGATGAAATAAAATCGAGAGAAATAACCTAGCTATAGCACGCAGAATTAACCATTTAGAATTTAATCTCCTCATTTAATAGGAAAACCTAGGTAAATTGCAAGGAAAAAGTCAAGAACCTCATACTTGCAAGGTAGTTTCCTCTCTGTTACTAAATCGAAGCATGTGATGACATATTGATTATATCAATAGTGACACGAGTATACATTGATCACACCCGATGTACATTGATCTTCCTTAAAAAAAACACAGATGCTTGCAATGCAGAAACTCCCTTTGAGTTCATTTTCACTAAAGATCAGCCACGAATTTTAAATATATGCTTCTAATTATGATTTTCAATAATTGTATGTATTAGGTTCATGATCAAACCTTTACTGTGACTTTTCTCATAAAATAATCTCTCTACAGATCCATCGAATATGTGGCAAATGGCCAAAACCCTTTTCCATATTCTCAACACAATAATGCATATAGTATAAATTATGGGGTTTTACTTAGTGAACTTGCTTGGATGGGAACTTTATTTATCTACACCTGAAATTTTCTATTCGAGCTCCAATTGGATATGGAATGGAATAATATGTTAGGCATGGCTAATAAAATGGAACATCAAACTTTCGGATCCATGTTCGGCCTACATGATCTGATCGCCTCTCTTCTCTGCTGGAATTTGTTCCCCTGCCACCGCGTCTAGGTTATCATCCATGCCTTGACCTGTCATATCGGTATGATTCACCAGCGTTGCCCGTTAATGATTTCTCATTTTCGGATTGATAGTTTTCCCTTAAAGATATTGTCTATCCATAAGCATTGGGATGGATGTGTGCATTGTCTCTATCCCTTCATTTTCTTGCCCATGCCCATGCCTTTACCACTTCCTTTGAATAATAATAATAGCGGGATTGGACAGGAAACCCTACTTCACTTTGAGGGGACCATGGATAGAATATTTACCTGTTGGTCAAATATGACCAAAAAAAATCTCAATAGGATGGTATCACTTCCAATTCGTGGGTGGAAGCACATCATGGTATTGATCAAAGAGTTGTTATTATTGAACATGTCGAGCCCACCGACCCAATATCAAATGCCTTCTAAACAAGTTGTCGAAAGTAAGCAAAACCTGATTTGGTTTGTGGTTTGGCCCTTGACATGACTTGCAAATGGTATGGGAATAGGGCATGATGATAATCAAGGTTGGAATTTCATTTCGTCTTGGGTTGGAATTTCAGACTTTTTTTACGTTTTGGGTTTTTATTTTTCAAAACATATAAAGTTTTATTAAAAAAAAAGTTAGTGTAAAATTTTTTCATTAATAGGTTTTTATTTTTCAAAACATATAAAGTTTTATTAAAAAAAGTTCGCGTAAAATTTTTTCATTAATAATTTTTTATTAAAAAATTTAAGCAATAAAAAAATTATTTTTTATTATATACTAAAAAACATCTAAAAAAATATTTACCAAATATAACACAAATCATAAATGACACCCTCTAACATTATGCAATATACACCCACCATATCCAATATATTACTTGCAATTAAAATCTGGGTTTAGAAACCACTTTCATTAAAGTTCAAACTCTAGAAAAATTAAGAAAAAATTAACGACGACTTATAGAAATAGCTAAACATAAAAAATACATCATTAACTTTTTACCAAAATTAAAGCATCACTTCCTCTCACATATTGCAAATTAGTATGCATCTAGGAGGTACTCACACCTCTCACACCTCACAAATTAGTATGCATTTTTGAGGTACACACCGCCTGGGAAGGTGCATTTAAAACCGAAAACCATGGTTTTGTTTTTAACTTGGATGAATAACTATGAAAATCAACCCCAATTATAATGTAAGAAATGATTATAACTCAATGGTATATAAAGGTTTTAGTTATATCTAAATAAATTTTAATACCAATGAAATTAATTATAGTTAAATAAATTTTAACAATACTCAATATTTAAAGCATAATATAACCATATTGATTTTTATATTTAAAGGGACTTTTATATTTAAATGGATTGCTAAATGTGTCTCTATGAAAGTTTTTTTTAGAAGTCCTTGTAAGATTAAGTAATAAACTTTAAAAAAAATGCAGGGAAGACACTCTTATGAAATGTATAGAAGTAAGAAGAGTCAAATAGAAGAAACTAAGTAAACCACCTAAAACAAGTCTATTACATCATAGTCAAATATGATTGGGTATTTTTTAGGACCCTCTCTCTTACATCTTAGTGCAACCTTTGGTACCTTAAAACATTATTCAGCTATCCCAATTAGGGTTAATAAATGTCTAAAGCTCTCATTTGACTACCTCTTCTCCCAAGTAAGAAACAAAATCAAATTTATGGTAGGGGAAGTAATATGAGATTAAAAAATAAATTTAATTTCTCAAGCTAATAAAGGTAGAGGTTTTTAACCACCCAATATGTTAAAAACAATAAATATCCACAGAAACCCCCCCTATAAACAAGATCTATGTTGCTCCCACGTCTTTTAGGCATACCTCCTATATAACTACCATAGTCATATTCAATGGTTATATATTTGGCATTATTAAGGGATAACATCCCAATAATGGCGTCATTCTATGTTATGTCCTTCCTTACAAAACTCATTAGAAAAGGCCATGTAGCAAGTTCTAGTTGCATATATACTCCATTCACCAGTATTGAAGGGGATTGCTATAATATCTAGTACTAAGAGTGAGGAACTACAATCAATATTTGTTAAACTAGAGAAGTAGCAGATGGAGGTTGGTGAGTTGATTGAGACTGGTTATTTTACCCTATAATTGGAAAGTTTAGGGATCCATACACACGCCGAGGTCTATGACTCTTATAATATGGTGGAGAATGAGCAAGATAATAATTTATGTTAGTAAATTGAATATGTTGGCAAAGGGTTATATGGAACGTACTGTCTTTCCAACAGAGTTTTCTCCAACTACTAAAACTGAAACAACTCATTAACATGGCAAACATATACACACACCTAGATACTAAGTCCAGTTGAAGGATGTCATGAATTCCTTTTTACTTTGTAAAGGGAAGGACCAAATTCATGATAGCATGTCATTGGGTAGTTGGTAGTTACTAACAAGGATCTCAAGGAATATGTTAGCCACTCAACATGCTCTACTTTGGACATTGTCTAGGATTTTTCCACTTGTGACTCTATTGGCTCCCCCTACTCCATTAAGGTCCTCCTAATTCTTATAGATTTTGTCTCTACTACATTGTCTAAGTTCTACCATTTTTAGTCCACCATTTTTTTATGTATCTTTCTTAATTTTGGAGATGCTCTAGGAACTCTCTCATTGCTCAGATGTATCTTTCATGCAATTGTTTTGTTGGATCTATGAATATCAAGGTGCATGGCACTAATATTACTAATAGAAGGTAGAAAATCTACAAAATTTACACTACATTGTCAAATTTGCAATTTTCCATGACATAATTAAAAACGACTAACGTAAATGACTAATTCATATTCTTCTAGCTACTCACTTTTTATGCCGTGACTAAATTAGTCGTTTATGTTAGTCATTTTTAACTCTGTCACTTATTATCTAGTCATGTTTGTAAACCGGTGACTAAATTAGTCGTTAATTTTAGTCGTTTATAGTTGGGTGAATCAAAATTGCTCATATTTAGTAGTAAAACACTTTAAAAACACTTGGTGACTGGAATTTTAGTCACCTAGTAGCTAATTCCTCATTTTGTACTAGTGATATCTCATATTATCATATGGATGATACAGAATAATACATTCGAATCTCTGATATTGAATAAAAAAACTGTTGCAATTATATGCTAACATTCTCGAGTGATTCTCCTTTAAATTCTGTGCAAAAATTTCCACTGATTACTTTCGAAAGTGAATAGGAATTTGATTTCTCTCCCTCTAATGTTGCTTCTGGTGTGCATATAAGTAATATCTTCGATATTTTCGAAAAATTATCTTATTTTAAGAGTGATCCATTTTCTCTCCTTGCTCTAGATATTCTAGCAAATTCCTATAGGATTGCATGCACCGATATTCAGAATTTTGAAGAAAGAGAAAATTGTGCATCTACGCCTTGGTGGACCATAATTTTGGATCTGATATGAAATTATTTGGATCTGATATGATATTTTTTGGGTCTGATCTAAAATTATTTGGTTCGAATTCTAGATTCCAAGAGCTTTCAGTCATGCTTGTAGCTTCTCTCACCAATTTCAGTATGAAAAATCAAGTACCACAAGTCTTCTTAAAATTTGTTGCAGGGGATTTGATGTTAGTTTCCTCTTATGAGGTTTTTATTATTTTATTTTTTGAATAATTAGTTATTTCTGAAGCTCTATCTAATTATGGAGCTCAAGCATTCACTCTCCATAGTCTCAGGGTTTCTTTACCTTTGGTTAGATGCTCATCTCCTCACAAAACTAGTAAAGGGGAAGACATTCTGCATCCTCCTAGACACTTGCTCCTAACACTTGGTGATGATTTTACAACTCATGGTTTGTTGTTCAGTGCTAAAACATATCCATTGGTTGAGTGTTCCTCACATGGCTTGAATCCTCAAGCAATTTTTCTCTCTTATCAGTTGATTTGAGTTGCTCTACATGGGTCCAGTTTTCATCTAACAGTTGTCTATGTTTGTGATTGAGTTGAGCACATTATTATTTTTCTAAAGAGGAATATTCCTCAATAAATAAGATGGAGAAGTCTACATGCCAGGCCCCAGGATAATTGTGCATAGAAGAACAATATTGATCCCAATTCTACCTGCTTAGTTAGAGAGGGGTATTTTTTCCCATGTGGTTTTCCCCTATTTCCTTGTATTAAGCAGTTACTTTACTTTAGCTATAATGGGTGACCTATGGTGTTAGTTACAAGGGCCCACAAATTTTACAAGTTAGCTTTCAGGGTGGGTGTTAGGATTATAATATTTCCTTGTCCAATTTGGTCAATTATGTCTAAATTAGGAGTCTTTCAATCTATATTTAGTCACAAGCATCATTGGGTCCACATGGCCTAATTGGGCCACATGTACTATTAATAGAGTGCGGGGAACACTAGTTGAGTCTAACTGCCACTAAATTCACTTGCATGCATAAGTTTAGGAGCCTCCTAGACCAATCCCTACAATTTAGGAGCCATTGGGAGTGCCAAAACCAACCTCCTTCAGCTGAGTTTAGTTAGTGACTAGTTAAGCCTAGTTAGGAGTCAGTTACATTCAGTTAGTGCCAAACATTGATTGATTGCATGTGGGAAGGTTCAATTCCACGCCTACCACATTCAGTTAAACTAGGTAATTGATTCTAACTGAGTGGTGCACTGATTTAGAAAAATGGAGCTAACTAGTTGCGCTCCAATAGTGATTTAGACATGTCTAGTTATCCATGTAGTTGGGTAGAGTTAATCAATTTGAATTCCTCTCTGATGCATTCGAATTGACTGGTTATTAATACAAGTTTATCGCATTGTAATTAATTATCCAATTAATTTTGATTAATGAAAGCATTACACATTTGCAAGCCTTTTCTGCACTGTTTCATTCTTCAACTCTCAGTAAAATTGTCTGATCTATCTTCTGACTTGTGTGTTGATCCATAGATCTATGTGCTCAATTTCATAAAAATAAGGATGGGACTTTAAGTCATAAATCTTGAATGTATGGTTTATCTATCTTGATAGTTTATAAATAATTTAATCCTAGTTTATTTGATTACATTTCCTTGATTTCGATCTCATTGTAAGTTGTTTAGTATTTAAACAAGTTAACTCTAACTACTTTAATTCTAAATTAACTAGATCTATGAAACAAGAAAGAACATATATAATTCATCAATATACATTTGTTTAAGGAAAGAAATCGAATCTACATTATATAAAATTATTAAGAAATCCCTAACGCGGGTATGGATGCCCTATCTAAGAATTCTTATTAATCAGATCTAAACATTCATAAATATAAACAAAGACGTAAATATATTTAGAATTGATACATAAACAAGATCTAGAGTCTATAAATGTTAGATAATTGTTCAATAAGATTGAATAAACCATTCCTACTTATGAATATAGATCCAAACCCAGATCTAAAATAAACAACCTATTGTAATTAGAACATAGAGTAAGAACCCGACACCACTGCTGGAAAAAAAAAATGGAATGGTAGTTCTTCCCAACCAACTCCTAAAGCAACCAAGTTACTTGCTCGAGAACCCATGAGCATGTTCGATGAACCACAAGAGAAAAATCTACTTAATGCGCCATCACTGATATTATCAGATTCAATCCCCATCCAATGCTAGCCTCCTGCTTGCTAATGGACATACTATTATATAGTATTTTTCCTAGAACATGGTTATTTATGAGCCTCTTCTTTATCACTCAACTGGGAGTTCTAACTTAATTTTGGGGAAGATGCCTCTTCCACCTTGAGTTCTCACTCAATAGCTTCAACCACTTGTCTTTCTCTCTCGTGGTTCAACAAACACATGTTCCTTGCACCTTCCAAATCTAAAGTGGTATTTTGGCAAAATCACATCCTTCCATACTACTTGATATCTAGCATTAAACCTAAGGCAACAAGATTCCTCCTTGATATCCATATATTTATGATAATAAAATAACTCTTGGTTTGAAAGTGTTCATGAGATGAAACTGTATCACACAATCTAAAAGACCCTTTTATGATTCTTTCCAATATGTTGTTTTATCAAGGTGAGCAAGCTTTTAGAAATTCAACCACTCAATTCACAATAGATATCCTGAGGCAACTCACAATATCAATCAATTTTAAACCTCCCAATATCAACCAATTTTAAACCTCCATCGTATTAGAAACAACACAAATATCCTAAGATTTGATGGAAAAATCCCAAATTTCATTGTAGTAGACCATTAGTATAAACAAAAAGCTTGGTATTTACACTTCAATAAAAATATAATAAATATATAAAATTTGAAAAATCCAAAGTATTTATGTTATTAGAATGAAAGTAACTAATATTACAAACTCTCTAAAAGTAAAGAGATTATAAACACTACATAAAAGCCTGCCCCACATCAAATGGGATACCATGATATCCCTAATGAAAAGATAAATGGGATACATGATATCCGACTATAACTTCGAGAAAAGGGATAACATGATATCCCAGTAGGTAAATGGAAAAGCAAAGATTCGAGAAGGTCGTATCCATTGAGAGAGGATGAAGAATAATTACTAACAAAATTCATA
>LPNX011158767.1:6236-18472 GCA_001517045.1 Pseudotsuga menziesii | reverse complement strand
ATCCCTGCACACCACCTGTCTAAGAAGTGTCATCCCTGCTAGCCCAGCTCCAGCTCGTGCTCGTGCTCTACTTGCTGACTCACTTTGCCATAACGTGTAATCTGAGTCAGCCACCTTAAAATTGCGATGAATTTTCTTATTTATAATATATTTCATAAAATGTTTCTTCATCATATTCGACTTTCAAGTTTCACTCAATCCTAGCTTCTAGTTACAATATTCTCTCAACCCTAGCTTCTAGACTTCCTTTTTTAAGTATTATTGGGAAAATAAGTTCAATTATAACTTAAAAATGAACTAGTATAATTAAAAAGTTGAGATTAAATCAATCATCTTTACATGTTGACATTAGAAAACACTTGTATAGTTGGTCACAATGTAAGAATTTGAATTTGAAACTGAAACGCCCGGTCAAGTTTGATGGTCTCACCCTTCTTGGCGACAACACAGTTTTGAAGGATGGAAAGATTTTGCTATAAGATTGTTTCAAAAAAGTTCTTGTCATGTTCAAGATTTGTTTTAAGAAATAAATTATAATATAGGAGTTGACTAAAGTTTCTTTTAATTTGTTTTTTTATTTATAATGATAAGTTTGAAAGTTGTTTTTGAAGAAGTATACATGAAAAAGATTAAAATTACTTATGGTTGTTGTTGATTCGTTATGGTTTAGAATTCAATACTCGTTGTAAAATTATTTACATGTCTCTAAATTATTAATATTAAATTAATCTCATAATTTGTTATGAAATCGACCTAGTTAATGGTCACGTTCAAGGTAAATAGAAATAATGAGATTATATAAAATGTACAGTTAACTATACAGAGAAGCGAATCAAGAAAAGGATACAAGCATTAAGATAAGCTCCATATCTCTTTAACTTATAGTAGAACAAACAAAAAATCAAACCAAACCTATTGAATCCGCAAGGTTAAAGTATAGATTCGCAAAGAAAGAAGATCAATGGTTGAGATCGAATCCACAAGGACATTGACAGATCGATGGCTCACAAGAGTTGCGGAGGACTGATTGCAGAAGAATATTTCGGAAAAGTTGAAGGGCACGTCCACAATTTGCAATCCGTAATACGGAAAAAGTGTAGATTCGTAAAGAAAGAAGATCGATGGTTGAGATCGAATCTGCAAGGAGATCGATGGATCACAGAAGTTGCGGAAGACATAGTTGCGGAAGCACAGTTCAGAGAATTTTGAAGGAACGTCCGCAATCCACAATCCATAGTATGGAAAAGTGTAGATATGTAAATAAAGCAGATTGATGGTTGATATCAAAGCCACAAAAAGATGGACGGCTCAAAGGAGTTGCGGAGGACTGATTGCATAAGAACATTTCAGAGAAGTTGAAAGACGTGTCTGCAATCCACAATCTCCAATGCGGAAATCCAATTGTGGAAGTTTGATTACAGAGCGATAATTTAAAGAAGTTTAAATGTAATCCAGTAATACGCAATGTGCAATGTGAAATGAAGCCTTAACTAGCAATCCGCAATGCGAAAATCCAATTACGGAATGTTGATTGTGGATCAATAATTTTAAGGAAGCTAAAAGGTAATCCACAATCCATAATTTGCGGAAAGATAATTGGGGAAAGATGATTCTAATAATTTAAAATGTAGCTCCACAAACCCCAATTTGCAAAAAGCTAATTGCTGATCCTTAATTGTGAAAAGATATTATTTATAACTTTAAAATGCAACCCATAATTTGCAATCCGCATTTGAGAAGGTGAATTGCGGTAGAATAATACTAAAGGGTTAAAAAGGAAACCCACAATCCGCAATCTGCAATGCAGATGGAGCATTGGGAAAGACTATTTCTGAAAGGTAAAATGCAGAAGAAAATTTATACAATCTTAAATTACAACTCGCAATCCAGAATCCGCGTTGCGGAAGGATTGTTGGAGAAGGTTAATTGCAACGAGTTAATTTGTTTACAATTTATTTTCAGTCTTGCAATCCATAATCTGCATTTGCGGAGGGATTGTTGGGGAAGGTTAATTGCAACGAGTTAATTTGTTTACAATTCATTTTTGGTCTTGCAATCTGTAATCTGCATTTGCAGAAGGTTCATTGTAGAAGGCCAGTTGTAGAGGTTTAATTTATTTACACGTTATTTTGGGTCTCGTAATCCGAAATATTCATTTACGGAAGGATCATTACGGAAGGCTATTTGTGGAGGGTTAATTTGTTATGAGTTTAATTTTAATCCGTAATCTGCATTTCCCATTTGTGTAAGGATTGTTGTGGAAAGAAGAAATATTGAATGATCATTGCGGAAGGAACATTGCGGAGGGCGAACTTGCAGAATGGTCATTGCGGGAGGATAACTGCAGAAAGGACTATAAACCTAGGAAAACAAGATTAAAATAGTGAAGTTTTTTTCAAAACTAATTGTCTCGTATTGGATTCTCAAAGAAAATCCATCCCAGGATGAATATGGCACCACAGAAGGGTTACCTACCAACTATTGCATAATTTTAGCTAATGAGGATTCATTGACATAGCCTTGCTAAACAGAGTGTAACCAAGCTTGAATAGGCATAGAAATAACTGAAAGAGAAACATGGGCATCAAATGTGTGGAAAAGAGCATCCACCACAAGATTGTCCTGAGCCTTCTTATAGTCATAATCCCTGAGTTTGCTAACCCATTTCTATTGTGTTGGGGATGAGACCCATTGTTCCAAGAAATATTTCAAACTCCGGTGATCAGTCTTGATGCGAAAAGGATTCTCTAAGAGGGATGGCCACCACATCTATACAGTGTGGAAAATAGTCATCATTTCCTTCTCATATGTAGAAATGGATAAATTCTTTCTAGAAAAGGATTTGTTGGTGAATGCAATGGGATGTTCATCTTGAAAGAGGACAACCCCAAGTCCATTGTCATAAGAATCACTCTGAAGAGTGAAGAGCTTGGAAAAATTAGGAATCTGAAGGGTGCATCGGAATTGAATATCCAAGGGAGTAGTTGAGACTACTGAAGGTTTCATCTGAATAAAATGGAGCTAAGCAATGACACCATGTGAATTTCTCTTAAGTATCTTTTCCATGGGATGGAAACTGATGATGCCGAGAGAACCTGGTTGTAAGCCATTGAATGTATGTTTGTTCCCATTGACTGAAAATTACGTCCACGGTTCAACAAAACCCCATAAGATGGGTACAAGTGTGTGTAACCATTGAGTTCCCAAAATCACATCACATCCTCCTAGAGGCATGGAAAACATGTTAGAGCACAAGTTATAATCTCCAATAAAGATACACACATTGCGACACTTAGCTTTGCAAGGTAAGGTGCTCCCATTGGAAACCATGACTTTAATGATGGAGCAAGGATGGACAAAACTATGAGCTTGTTTGGCAATCTGAGGGTGAATGAAGTTATGGGTGCTACGATAATCAATGAGTATTGTAAGAGGAATCTTCTTGAAGAAACCCTTGACCTGCATGGTTTGTGTTCGTCATGAGAATGAGGGTCAACAGGCAGCTGCTCAATGTCAACCTGATCATCTACTAGATTTTGAGCAGCTTCACAAATTTCAAGTACAAGCGGAGAAACCACATCGAAGAGATAGAACTTTTGTTCTGTACATTGATCTTCTTGGGTGAATTTCCCATCACAATTAGAGCAATGTCCTTTTTCCCTACATGCTCACATCTCGCCTTCAGACAAATGCATGATAGGAGTGGGTTTAGGAGTTGGAGGGATTGGATGTCCTTGGGAAACCATATTTCTGAATGGAATAGAAGTGGATTTGGGGCATTGTTGAGCCCTGATCTTGTCCTCCACCAACTTAGCTGTCAAAACCCCAAATTTTTCAAAAATTTAAAATATTTTAAATGCATATATTTTCATTAGAAAAAAAAACAGTCGTTAACTGTTTGATTAGTTCAATGTTATTAGATTCATAACTGAAAGATCTTTTGACTATGCTTTAGCTTCCTAGAATAGTTTCTTTGCAAATACTGATTTGTTTTATGTTTGCGACCACAAGGTGGGATTGGCAAGATAACTGGGCTTACTTAGCTTCCGAGCTAACGCAGAAGTTTTCCTTCTCTTACAGATATACAGGTAATATGTTCGGGTCACTGCTAACAATATTGATTCAGTAAAGTATATTCATGCTAGTCAGATTTATCAGGCTTAAACAGGTATAGCTTCAACTATAATTCCTTTTAAGATCCTACTGATAGAGAAACTGGATTCTATGAGTAAAGGTGGTAGCTATTTTGTCGTCGAGAAAGTAGGATTTAACATTCCCACAAAGTATGAAACCATTAGATGTTTATATTGAATGCAAGTGTAAAAATGCAATAATTATTTATTTATTAGCAGCTAGCATGGTAGAAATTACAACATTAAAGATCTAATTCTACTTATCCATAGTTACTGCAACATGCCAAGTTTAGATTTGCAATATGTTTAGATTTGCAACTGCTTGTAAATGATAAGGTAGTTTAAGTATAAACCTATACTTTTCTTACTTCAAGGATTTACCAAGTTTATTACATGATACAAGTCTTCCTTTAATACTTTAAGGATCTGCATTGTTTTGGAATACTAATTCTATTTCCATTGTCGATATTTGGATAAGAACAATAACACTTTTAGAATCAGTCCTATATTTATTATATTCAAACACCACTTATGAGTTTCATGGCTATACTATCAAACAAAAAAGGCTAACTTACCCAAGCTTCTTATCATATAAAGACTCTTATAAAATCTTCTATAACCCTTGGCTTGAACTTGATAAAAGTCCAATTGTCACAACGAAAATGGTTCTAAGAATATTAGTAGGATTGTTATTTTACAAAAAAGGAGGTTCATAAGGTTAAGAGTAAACCATCATCAAGTTCAATTGATCACTTCGTATAAATTATTACAATTCTACAAACTTTATATTATTATTCTGTTTACTTCATTTGTAAACTAGGGTAATAGATAATATAGAAGATAGGTTTATAAACAAACTATACTATGGTATTCATTATTACTCCTCACTCATAAATTTTATTAACAAACATTACAAGTCTTCATACATAAAAATATGAGACCATCAATGAACCAAATCTATAATGCAATGTTTTATAAACAAAATTCTAAGGTTTATATGGTTGATGCAGGTGATTTTACTGTGGTATATCAAACCTTATGGAATCCCACCGATATGATTTGGTTTGTGAAATCATTGGAAATCCTGTCGTGGAACTATAGAGTTCCTACCCACTGCATGCAAATAATTTATGGGGTTACGTGGGCTCATCTCCACCATGCACTAGCGTTATAAAAGAATTTGAATTAACCCTAATCATCATTCCTCCGCTACCTTAGGGCCTCCAGCTGCTCTGCAAAACCTTCTGGTCCGTTCCACTGCTTGCACTACCTAATAGCATTTCCCATGCTGGTTCAGTTTCTCATGGACTTACCCACTGCGCTGAGAGGAAGATTACTATGTTGAAAAGATTACTGTCAGTGCTGAATGGTGTTTGTTTTACTTAGGGTTTCTCCCTTGGAATCTATTGCTCGAACTCGTTACTGTGTAAGTCGTAGCCTTAGCTTAGTGCTATGCATCCTCCTCCATCATGATAGGTTACCTTCTTCTCTAGCAAGCTCCTTCTTCTCTGCGGTAATGAGGGGTTTACCTTTCTTCCTGCTAGTGGTTGTTTTGTTGTTCTTCAGTGGCCACATTTCTATCAAACTCTAAGGTAAGTTACAAGTTTTCTTTCACTTTCCATTTAAAGTATTAGCTTAAAAATTACCTTTTTATAAGGTTTTAAATATTAAGTTGTTCCTTCGTTGCAGGGTCGGACTCCTCCTCGTGGTGTGGATGGCGCAAGACTTTGACAGTTGGCTTTCCCCGGTAAGCCTGGTTTTATTCATGGCGTTCCCTCCTTGCTGGTTCTTAGGGCACTTATGAGGTTGGATTTGAGGTGTGTAACCATCGTGGTTACCTTGGTTCAGTTTAGTGAACCTGCATACTGTTTAAACGAGTTTCATTCTTTGTTTAGCAAGGGTGCTTAGCTGAAGCCAAGACTATGGGTTTTGGGTTTTCATTTGATTACTGTATAAGCATGCATAAGTATAAAGATAATGTATAGGCTGTAAGTTTTACTTTGTTGTAAAAGATGCTGGTAGCCGTGAGGTGCCAAGGAGATAAAACTCCATCCTTAGTACCTATTTTAAAATTTTGTCAGGGTATACCCTGAACCTAGGCTGTGCGCTGTCCCTGCTACCTTTCTTAAATTAATATTATGTTACTATACAGTTTTGAATCCATTACTGTTTAAATTTGGCTTAATCAGCTTATCTGTCTTCGTTACATTTGGTTCCTGTGAATTTGATAAAAATACTTGATTTATTTTCAGTTAATAAATCATGGCATTTGCTGGTAGGATTTTTACTGCATTTTGAATAATATACTGGGTTAATTATTTTATAAATTGTTATAAGAGTTATACTTGATAAACTATATCATTTTAAAGTTTTAAATGACATTCATAAGTCATTGACTGTGCAACCATGGTTATAGGTTTTTATACTGAAATTTCTGCTAATGAGAAAAGATAAGATATTACTGTGATTTCCAAATAATATAAATTTATATACAGTAATTAATATGATATTAATATCACTGCTTATAATAACCTGGCTATTCTTCGTGTAATACTTATTACTTTTGTTATTAGTTCTACTTAGGATCTTTTATAATTATATAAAGTAGTAGTAGTTTATTCTCAGTTTATAAATAATTTGTGGTTAAATTATTCTCCAAACTTAATGTTAATTAAATTTACTCTCAAGGGTTCTGTAGTGGCTTTATACCCTGACTTACTAATTATTAGGAAAATTGTAATTTTTAACACATAGTTTATACCTTTCAAATTTATGTAGAGTCTTTATATTCTCATTATATTTTAATAATGTTCTCAAGTATTATTTATTTACCTTATAGTACATAAAGTATAAATAGTTTAAGTTTGCAATTACAATAATAAGAATATTACCTTAACCATAAATACAGGCTAACACAACTAGGTTTTAACTGTAGAATCTAAACAATATTTAATTACTCCTACTATCAGTATTGTCTTTTCAGCATAAAGAAGTTAGATTCTTTCAAACTGGAAGAAAAACAATTATAAGGTTTAAACAACAGATACACTTAGTCTATATTTTCCTTAGCACAACTATTACATTCTTCTATCTGTTCTTTACAAATAATAGGATTACTGAGAATGGCATACTGTTCGAGGGAATAGTTTTTATCTATGTGCATAAACAACTATCAGTAGAAACAAATATTTCTTCTAATGGAAAGTAAAGAAACAATTGTCTAATTTATAATCTCATCATACATATTTCTATAATTTCTACCTCTGTGCTGGAGTACGGTCTGGTAAACCCAGATGTGGAAAAACATAGTAGGTATTTAATATTTATCAACAGATCCAATTACTGATAAACTAAAACATTTACATCACTAAACTAGCTAAATCTTCTATCATATAACACAAGCATAACATTCATTCATTCTCACTTATTAAAACAAAATAGTTAAGTGACAGAACCTGCTTAAACTTTGGACAACAACAGCAATGGAAGGCCATTCCTCCCTACCAATTCCTGGAGAGCGCTCAAATAGCGACTTCTCAGGACCCCCAAGCTTGCTCTAGTCTCCCTGGCTGGAACTAGGTGCAGCAAAAGTCAGATACCAGTCTTCAAACTCAGTATTAATCCAGAACTTATCAGTAAGTTCTCCCAGCTAACAAGCTGTAATAAATCAAGTTACTGCAGCATTCCTCTCAGAACAACTTCCTTTCTGTTTTTCCCTTTTACCTCAATGAATTTCCTGAATATCATTCACCTGAATGAATTCTCTCCGGAAAATATATGATCAACCTTAGCTCTCTTCATTGGGTACTTTTAAAAGATTGCCTAGGTCTTTTTGGATTAGTTGTCATTTAATGAGCCAACTGCTCTGATCCCACTTTCTTGAGGGATCATGACCCCAAATATAGGGAAGTTGCCACCTGCAAATTAGGAAGTGTTTGAGGATGCTGCCACTTGTCTTTTTCCTTCCACCTAGTTCCATCGACCAGCTTGAGCAGTAACCTCTTTTTAACAACTCTCCCATGTTGTTGTCTCCACAATTTATTTATTAATAATAAAATATTCTGAATTACATTCCACTTCTATTGACTCTGCTGAGTCATCAGGTCCTACTTAGCATTAAATTTAACATAATATCTCAGGATTATAATTAAAAGAATTAGCATTATTTTACAAAATTGGGGTATGTGACATTAGCCAACTCTAGGATTTCCATCATTGTGTTGGGACAGAGCATGTTAACCTCAGGTCGGATTGTATCCTTAAGACCACTAATAAAACAAATCCTGTAGAATGCATCAGCAAATCTTTCTATGTGCTTGACTAATTTCTCAAATTCGGTCTGATACTCTCTCACAATGCCAGTATGGTGAAGTTTGGTGAGTGCTCCTGTGAATTCATCAAAACCACTAGGGCCAAATTGGTGCAAAAGGAGTTGGCAAAAATCTGTCCATTAGGGCTCGTTGTGATCCTTGATGTACCAAAGAACCATTCAAGGGATTCACGTAAAAAATGAATTGATGCAAGTGAGACTTTAGTGACATCAAAAGTGTGATGCATATTAAAGTATTGTTCTGTCTTGTGTATCCATCCAATTGGATAATCACCATTGAAGTGAGGGAAATCAATCTTCGGCCCATGAAAGCTACTGGAAGAAGAGAACTCGGTGCCTATAGAAGACTCAAGTTGTTTTCGATTTCTCATGGCTGAATGCTGAAGATGGAGGTCAAGAAATCTTTGATCCAGATCTGCGAGTTTGGTCTTGAGGGTGACAAGTTCTTCTTCCATTTGTCTATTTTCTCCTGCTCGAGCAACAACAACAATATTCGTTTTTTTTGGGGTGGGGCGAGAATGGGTAGAAAAAACAAAAACAGAGATGGTTTTAGAAAAGAAAATTTTTGAGTTGGGAAAGACGTGAGTGGGTAATTGGAGTTGACTAGCTTTGGGACACTTTCTGAAGGACAAGGAACCGAAAATGCAAATTTCAGAAGCAGGGTGAAAGAATGAGAAAATTTGTTAGACAAGGAAGATGAAGCATAATTTAGAAACGAACATCCTGGAAAAATTTGAAGAGGATTGGGTGAGAATTGAAGAAGTTATGACAAATGTGGAATTTCGAGCTTCAGGAAGTGGAATTTGGGATAGGGTCCTCAATGAAGGAAATATGAAAAATGGAATGATGGGGGTGACTATGAATTTGCAAGGGAAATGGAGCTAAATCAAGGAAGATATGGCTAAAAAAATAGAAATTTATACTCATTTTTTTTTTTTGAAGAAATGATCTGTGGTGGTGAAAGAAAGTTGTGCTTTATCAACTTGAAATGGAGTAAATGATCTGTGAAAATTTCAGAATTTTGAGCGTTATCAACTGTATATAGATATGGAACCTATGTATATTTATCTTCCTAATGGTTCAAAGGTAGTCACTCGGCCACCAAGAATGTCTCACGCTTGATTATTGGGGTAGTACCCCTCACTTCATGGCACAGGTAAAACTTCTAACTGCTTGGACACAAATGATAGCTCTTTGGTTTTCCTCACGGATGGAAATCTAGTCAATCTAGTGGGGGTCATTTCCCTTTTTTCTTGGCAGGTCATCTCTATCATAACCCCAAAATTCCATAAAAATTTAAATTTTTTAAAGTAACATAAAATGTTTGAATACGCAGTTTAGTAACTGCTAGCGGTTAGCGGAAAATGAAACAGTTTAACAATTTGTATTAATTAGTTTCAAAATACAAATAACTAATACAAATTTAATTTTTATAAGTTATATGAGAATGACTTGTATTTAGATTGCTTCTAGTTGTACTAATAATTTACTTTTGGCAAGTAGGTGAGAAACTATCTTTGAAATTCGGGGCTTACTTAGCATTCTGCTAACTCAGATTGACTGTTGGTTCTTACAGGTTCAGCAGGTAACGAATGATCAAGTAGGAGTTTATTTTGTATGATAGCGAGAAGTATTTATGTATCATATTAATATGCTAGTAATATAAATTGATTATTTAAAAACAAGGCTCTGATGAGGTAAAGTAATTTCTTTCATTGTTTTGGTTCTAAGAGAGTATTCATAGTTTAGCCATATAGATTGTTATCCTTAACATACTTAGTTAAAAAAAATAGATTCCTCCAGTGAGCTTAGCGCTCAAGCTCTTGACATAAAATTACTTTTATTGTAACATGATCTTACTACTATTGTCATGTTTAATGCTCAAATGCACTGCTTTTATACATAAATATACTCCTATGATTTTCAAAGGTAAACTTTACCAATAGATTATATATCTTTACTTCAACTCTTCCTTACTAGTCATGAAGATTATCAACTTGTTGATTGTATGCAATTATGCTTATCCTTTTGCACTGTTAAATATCAAATTATAAACTTCGATTCCTAAGTTATCACCATACTACAAGTACTATTGTAAAAATACAATACCACATCATTTTTATAATGTACCAAAATAATTTCTACTGGTGTCCTTAGGTAGTTTTACTACATGGTAATTTCCATGATATATATAAGTTTGCTTCTTTATAAAAACAAGATTACTAACTTCAGAGTATGGTTGACCTTAAGTAATTAGATAAATCATCTCAAGGTGGAATACTACCAACAACCACTTCCATAAAGTCAAAACTAAAGTAAAACACATTATCAGATTTATTCTTATTGTTTACTGATCTAAAGCATGGTATACACAATAATAGGATGGCTATTTGTAATATTACCACACTATATTGAGTTGTGGTTTTTAATAACTACTATGTAAATTTTACTACCTAAAAAATTCTATCCTCAGGTCAAGATCAAAGTAGAAACATTATAAATGATGTTCCTATATTATGCTAGATATAAGCAAAGCACAAACAATCATATAATTGACTTTGTAAGCAATAATAAGAACCATCCAAAAGGTCGTTGGCAAAGTAGACATGAGAATCAACATTATCAACGTTATACTATGGTTGAACTTCATGATTGTATTATTAACAAGGTTTATGCACCTTCAATCTATGGTTGATGACATAGATTCATTATTAGCAATGATAAAAGGCCTTAATGCAATCGATTTGCAAATGATATAAGTCTTTATACAATAGCCGATTGCATAGTTTTTAATTATGGGAAATGATAAGTTTTTTTTATAGTGTATAGTTGACTATAGACATGACCCTCACATGGTTAAATAATTTGGGAGGGCATGTGGTCTGATCTCCTCCATGCATTGGTGACTTAAAAGGAGTGAAAACCCTATTCCTTTGGCATTTGGCTCTGAAGGTTTTGTCGGCCTACACGCTGCACTGTGTAGCTTCCTTGTGGCCATGAGAGGTTGTTTCTTTTCTATTTTCTAGCTCTGTGGTTTGTATTTGATGCTGAGTGGTCTCGATACAAAGTCTTGTAGTCTCGATATATCTTCGGTGTAAACAATATTGTGCGAGTGGTCCTTGCTTATTCGCTTGGCTCGAGGCCTGTACATGGTTTTAGTTTTGTCATTACTTGTTCCTTGCCACAGCTTTGTGGAGTTTTGAGTTTGTTTATTAATACCTCCGTCACAGGGTCGACATGAGGGTTTGATTGATTCTCTGTGTATTTCTCTTACGTTGGTGGCAACTCCTTCACGGCTCGGCTCTCTTCTGGCTCACAGGTAACATTTAATGCTTTATTGAAATATCTTTTGTCAAAATTAATATCTAAGCTAGGGTTTATACTTATGAGCTGAATCTTAACTAAATCCTCAGAACTATGTTCTTTGCACGAACTTGCGACGTCTCCAAGCCTTAAGTGGAAATAACACAACCTCAAAACACATATTTCATTAAATTTGGAAATATTCTATTACAAGGACTTCATCCACATTGACTTTTTTTGGAAATCTCTAAATACGTATTCTATTAAATCTAGAAAAATCAACTCAAAGAACTATTCCATTAAATTTGGAATAATTAATCCAATGAACTACTTTCTCAATTAATATTTTTTATTTATTTCAAGTAAAACTTTAGTATTCAACTATTCAAAAGGAAATATTACATCTCAATTAGAACTAGAGGAAATATTACATCTCAATTACAACTAGATGGGTTAGATCTAAAAATTAG
>LPNX011158750.1:0-10525 GCA_001517045.1 Pseudotsuga menziesii | reverse complement strand
CATAACTGTGGGTTTTGTGTGGTTGACCCATAACCATAACTGTGGGTTTTGTGTGGTTGACCCCTAACCATGGGTTTTGTGTGGTTGACCCATAACCATTACTGTGGGTTTTGTGTGGTTGACCCCTAACCATAATCATGGGGTTTATGTGGTTGACCCATAACCATGGGTTTTGTGTGGTTAACCCATAACCATGATTACAATTGGATTTCATAAAAGTGAAAAAAAATTGGTCTTTGGTGAAGTTGATATCTCGCTACAAATCCATTCATATATTTTGATGCAAGTGATGAAATTGAATTCCGTTGAAGACCCATTTGAGATATTGAAGATACCTTTCCATCCATATAAAATAATTTCTCTCTGGTGGCCGAAGGAGTGAGAAAATGGTTGCCGAAGCTCAAGGGACGCGCGCGCATTGTTTTCCAGACACATGTTGCTTCAATCGATGATATCTCTCAAACCAAAGATCCAAATGAAAAACCATGAAATACCCATTTTAGATAACAAAAATATATTTACCATGAGCTATGGTAGAGCCTCTGATATGTTCCATAGAGCCCGTGGTACTTGTTTGAAGTTGTTGTTTGTGATGTCGCACTGTTTACAGACATAGGTTGCTTCAAACAAACATATCTCACAAACCAAAAAAGTAAATGAAAAACCGTAAAATACTCATTTTAGATGACGAAAATATCTATCAAATGATATATGGAAGAACCTTTGAGATGTTTTGTGGAGTCTGTGGTACTTGTTTGAAGTTGTTGCACATGAGGTCGCACTATGTACAGACATGTGCTTCTTCAAACAAGTATATCTCACAAACCAGGAAGGTAAATGAGAAACTGAAGAATACCCATTTTAGATGACGGAAATATATTTTCAATGAGATATGGAAGAGCCTCTGAAAGTCTCTTTGCAAGTTGCAACACCCATTTGAAGTTTGTAGAGGACCACAAAGGATGCGAAGAGTTTGTAGAGCAAAATCAGATGTTGTAGAGATCATGGAACTTCCTCTTGAAACTTAGATATCCTGTATTTCTTAAGGAGAAACTGTGATGCTTACAGTGTATGGCCCAACAATGGACTCTGAGTGCGCCAAAAGGAGGCTAAAAATGTCTGCAGATCTTTGAACCCAAACTATGCTCAAACCCTCATTCCCATGGAGAGCATACCTGCTCTGATACCACTGATCCAGAGCTTGGGGGCTCAGACATGGATGGCTTGGATGTCGAGAGAGGAGGAGAAGAGACAACATATTGGATTGCTATGAGAAATACACATCAGCGAGATCTAGGATATGAATATCTTAGACAATGAGACATAAAGCATATAGGCCACCCGGAGGGGTGAGGCTCAAAGACAGTTCTTTGAGCCTCACCTCTCAAACCATATCAAGAAAAGAGCTCAGAACCAAAAACCCAATAACGTAATAAAATAAGAGAAGTGGAGGATGTCAAAAATCCTTGAATCCTTTATTGGGAAGGCATAGAGCATTTTTATAACATTATTACAATGTTCCTTTGGCAATACCATGGATCGTGAAATACCATGGATGAGAGAGGTACAATGTGCCTTGAAGCCATACCATGGAACAAAACCATGAGTTATTAATTACCATGGATGAGAGAGGGTGGCCTCTCCATTTAATGCTTTTATGATGACTGAGACCGTGTGGCCTCTCATTAAAAGCTTTTATGACTCATACATCAGAATTTAGACTATATTCTCCCTAAAATTCAGATTAGAGACACCTTGGTTAACTGTTTTCCATATTTTGGAAGGACGACGCCTTTTCCCTTTTTGCAAAGAGCGCCAACGATGCTTCCCACCGTGGAGCAATAAGGGTCAGTCCGCCTTTTCTTTGGAAAAAAATTAGGTCAGCGCCTTTACCCTTTCTGCTAGGTGCGTCGATAGTCCAAAGAGAGGAAAAAGAAGGTTCTGGAAGCTTCCTTGCAAGAGCCTATGTGGATTCAGATCCTATTTTCTTGGGAGAGGTAGCATTCACCTCCCTCACTTGTTGGGATCACCTCCTATCCACTCCCCAAGTCAATCTCATGTGTTTTGGGCCTATAAATGAAGCCTTCATGGTGTGAGTGAGAGAGGCCAAAATAAAGTACCCTTATGCTGTTGGATTGAAGTCTGAGTTAGAGGAAAGATAGAGTTGGCTTGTATGTGAAGAGATGCTCACAGTTGTGAAGGATTGTAGATTTCTTGTATAGGTTGAAGCCATGAACATCAAGGCTCGGTTGTAAATTTACTCTCTCATTATTTTATACAAAAGTGTTTCCCTTTACTATATTTGATGTGTTGTTAATTTCAGTTGAATATTATCAGATTCCTTGATCACTGATATAAGTAATTGATTTATCATGATATTATGACCTTGTGTTTTGTCTCTTCATATTTTTGCAGGTATTGAACATTGCAAGGACTTTTGGAACAAAGACAAAGAGATCTAGGTCTGAGGTATGGTTTTTTTCATGTTATTCAAATTGATTGCTTAAGGAAAGGATATTCTGTTGTGATATTTTTTTCTACACTTGTGATTTACAGGATTGAGGAACAAACGGTGTCTGCATCGATTGCATAATTCCTGATAACAAAATTGGCGACAATCTAATCCAATCAGATCTGGGGAAGATCCAGCCAGATCTGGTGCAAATCCAGACAAATCTACAAGCTTTGGTAACCATCTCAACATGAAGGTCATTTTCTCTTCTTTTAGTAATTTCAGTTGATAAGGTAAGTAATCTATCTTGCTATTTAAATTGTTACCTCTGTTTCGGGAGTGGTGTTCACTCTTTGAAATCCAACTTAGTTGATTTTTTTGGTTTCTCCTATAGATCCTTTGTTTTTTTTTAACCTACTGATCCACCAATGCACTTACCTTTGGTTGACAGAGCACCGATCCCTTGAGGGCACCTTTTCCTTATTGACATAGAGCACCAACAATGCTTTTCTACAGATCAAGTAGAGCGTCGACGACGCCTTACTGCAGTAGACCAAGTGCGTCGATCCCAACTGTAGCGCTGTGGTGCAGCCTATTTTAGTGTGCTGAGGTAGGCATTTAGACCACCTTTAAAAAAAAATTGCAATTTTCTCTGTGATTATTTTCTTCTCTGAATTTTTTTGGGTGATTTACTTGATTTTGTATGTTGTGAGTCTGGTGGTTTTAGTGAGTCCGATTCTCACTTGTTGAGCTCAGCTCCAAAGCCTTTGTCTTCTTCATTAGTACAAAAAGTATAGTGGAAAAAGTTCAGTTTTGGATTTTTTGTTATGTGGTTCATGTTCTGAAAATTGTATTTTTGAAAAAGAAACCTATAGCCTCTTTCTGAGTTAGTTTGCTTTGAGCTTGCGTGTCTTTTATTTTCCGGAAAATACAAAAAGAAATTTGTTATTTCGCCTTGTTTATGCTTAGGGAAGTTTCATTTTCGTTTGTATTATTAATTGGGACAAATAGATCTTTTCAGCATCATAGAAAAATTTAAGTTTGCATGCACAGTAGAGGCTTTGTTTTATTTCTTAAATTCAGAGATTTTGAGTGCTAGTTGAAGAAAATTTGTGTTCGAAAGAATTTTCTTTGCAATTTTTTTTCGTTGGGTCTTTCTTTTCAGTTGTTGAAAGTGGCATTAGATTTAGTGTGTTTTCTTGAAAGGAAAAAGAAAAATTGGCCTTTTCATTTCCCTAGTTAGTTCTCATCGAAGTCAAAAAGTGCATTACATATAGATTAAATTTTGCATTATTGGAGACAACACCTCAGAAACATTCACTAATCATTCAGATAAAATAAATGGTAGCTTTAGGTTAAAATTGTATAGAACGTTGAGCGATAGGTTAGTGACATGTTCCAGCATCATAAAACATAGGAGTTGTCATTCTTTGCCTGCACCGCAACCCGAGACCTGCGTGGTTCTTCCACGTACCATCGGTATATCGAATGACCTTTCACATACCCTTGAGGTATATAGAAAGGAACTTCACATACTTGATTGTATATCAGAAGGCCCCTTGTAAAAGGTTTTGCATTAGACAACACTACTACGGATTTGAGCTCCCACGTACCTTGCGTATATCGGGAGACCCTACTAGGATTCCTTGTCCATATGAGAAAAAACCTTTGGTCGTCTTGTTTGGAGCAATACACTTAAAAAAACATTCAGGGAGATTACTACGCATGTTCCGTCTAGGTAGTTGGGTATTTAGGTGGGGGATGGTTGATCCTCCTCGTCGTGTTTTGTTGTTGGACCCTGCGGTATATCGCGAGTTGCACCTACTTGACAATCCTAGTGAGAGACCAGCTATCTTAAGCCCATCCTATCATTTTAGAATACTTGTGACCTTTAGCTTGTGTAGGTGTGTTTGTGTGTGTTTTTCCTCTTTTTGACCTAGAGTAGAAAACTTCAGTCGCCACCCTGGCTGGGAAATTTACGAGGCGTCATTCCCGTAGATTGCAGGGTTTACCACCAAACTCTCCTCCAGTTGTGCAAGGACAAGAAGGTATAACCATGGAAGGACAGGAAGGTGTAACCATCGGAGGACCCCCTCCCGAAGGACCAGCACCACCAGCACCTCCCAGAGGACCACCCCCTGGAGGTCCACCTCCCTCAGGTGGCCCACCTCCTAATGGACCTTCTGGTAACCAACAACCTAATCAACAAGCCTTGGGGGTATCAGCCATGCCCATTTACCTATCTGCATATGGTCTTACTTGTCAGCAAATGCCATATCAGTACTACTAGTACCCGCAACCAAATCAACAATTTCCATTTTTGGATACACTAGATCTGCCAGATCTATCTAGATTGATAAATGACCCAATTCATCACGACCCCTCTTGGCTAGCCATTCTGGTCAAGTTACCTTCCGATATACCAAAGTTTGATGGTAAACCTAGAGAGGATCCTAAGAACCATGTGATGACCTTTCATCTATGGTGTTCATCCAATTCTTTGATGGATGGCTTGATCCGTCTACGGTTATTTCAAAGAACCCTCACATGCATTGCTACAAAATGGTATATAGAGCTACCACAACACTCTTTCTGGGATTTCAATGCCTTAGCAATGGTATTTTTAATGCACTTTCCATTACTAATATGATATGAAATAGGTACAGAACTGTTGACCTCGCTTCGTCAAACCACATCAACCCATATCTCTGATCATATCCATGAATGGAGAAGAAGACGTAGGTTAATCGAGGCTCCTATTCCCGATCAATTACTGGCTGATTGGCTTACAAATTATTTACTCCCACCTATTGATAGAGATGTTTCCATGGGAGGCGATGTTACTGAGGAACAAGCTATTAGCCACGCTCAGTACCTAGATTTGGTTTATTCCTAGTTAGGTACTTTGTATGATTTAATTCTCCATGCTCCTCGACCCACAACTGATCCGTCTAGACCAGGAAATGAACCAAATGCTAATGGTATACTTGGTTCAGTTCAAACACAAATGATGACTAAGTCTTCCAAGAAGCAAACTCAAACGGCCACAACAACAAGTCAACCTGGACCACCCTCCAAAACTGCTTCCTCTACTGTTGCTTCCACTGAAGTCAACATGGTTCAATCCACTGAGTCTTCAGGAGGAAAAAATAAAGGAAAGAATAAATCGAAAAAACCTAACAATAAACAGGAAGGCAATAAACCACAACATCCTGATGCATATTCAAAAGGTAAGAGGAAGGTAAAATATCCTTGTTTAGTATGTGGAGGTGATCATTTCACCAAAGAATGTCCTCGTTGTGAGGAAATTAACAATTTTTTGAAAAATTCACCCACCCCAACAGTTCTCAAAGACCCTTTCCCTTCCCAACAACAATTGATTGATCATCAATCCTTGCATGAGAATTCTTCATCCACTAATGAAGTCAGAATGATGTCTAGTGAAACGATTAACTTGAACACAAGATCACATAGTTATGACCCTTGTCCAGAAAAGAAACCCGAATAAGTTTCATCTGAAAAACCTTCAGTGTCCACACCCCCTCCTAATAATGGTATTCATATTGAAAAACCTATTCCTGAAGCAATCTTTCGCCCACTCAAGAGTACTCTTCATAAGTCCATCATAAATCCTAACGCACGTGCTGCCCAATACTATAACATTGTAGAATATTTGGCCCAAGCACCCTACGCTATGTTGGCCCTAAAAGTACTCCAAACTTGTCCCACCCACCAAAAAAAAAAGTTCACAACACTTGGAGCCGTGGATCCTCAAAACAGTAATATCATCGCTTTCAAACTAAATGACTTTAAGACCAGGATCTCACATCAGTTGGCTTTCCAGATAACTTCTAAATGTCTGGAAAGAGTATCCATCATACCGCTTTGGACGAGGGAGCCTCCACTTCGGTCATGTCTTTGTCTTGTTGGAGAGATATTGGTTCTCCTAAAGTCAATCGTTCGCCTACCACTCTCAAGGCTTTTGATGGTCGCGACTTTAAACCCTATGGATTATTGCCTGCTATCCAACTTGAACTAGGGGGAAAATCAGTCTCCATTCATATTGAGGTCATTGAAGCTCCTTTGGATTACAACCTACTCCTAGGTCGTAACTGGTTTTATGCTACGCAAGTTGTAGCATCCACCATTTTTCAGATCGTCCAGTTCCCATTCCAAGGAAGGATTGTCACCATAAACCAGTTAGATTTCATCACACCTAGTGCTATTTCCAACGATGCAAACAACATATTGCTTATGAATACCCCACAGTATTAGGACATAGGAGTAGGTCTTATCAAATATTATTCACTCATGGGAGTATTTCCATTACCAAATCCTCTTCCTAATTCAAAAACTGCATCTATTAATATGATTTCTAACACTATTTTGGACGAAGGAAAATCCATTATTGAAGAATCAACATCCCTTACCCCTTTTGAAGAAGTTTACAATGCAATACAATCCACCAGTGACCCTACCATCAACGACCATTTGTTGATGGCCTCAGATCGCTATCACCTGCTATATTGGCTAAATAACCCCCCCCATCTCTATATTACCTTTCACATACACTTCCTATAGATGAATCCATTATGGAAGTAATGTCGCTTGAAGAGATGCCTTGGGAAGACCATCATCATCAATCTTCTTTCCTTCCCCCTTGCCATATGGTAGAAGAGCACTTCGCAACAAATGTTTCATCTGATATAGTCACGGGCCCTCAGGCTCCGATCCTCACTCGTAGTGTCGAGTCTGAAGGAAATATTTACAATATTACTAAAACCATGCCCGTTGACATATCAGTGAAACCAAGTGTTTCAGAGAACATTTATATAGGCTAGAATTCTTCGTCATCCGAGGTTCAATCATATACGACCTTATTTAAAGAATTTTGAGATGTCTTCATGTGGATATACGAACAAATGCCAGGGATTGATCCCTCTATTGTTGTTCATGAGATCAAATCCTATCTCGGTGCGAAGCCAGTCCACCAGAAATTACGACAAGTACATCCACGAAAAGCAGCAACCATTAAGGAAGAAGTTGAAAAACTTCTGAAGGCTAGTTTTATTTACCCATGCCTTTAACTGAATGGGTGTCCAATATAGTCCATGTGAACAAAAAGCAGGGTACTATTAGGGTTTGTATCGAATTTAGGGACTTGAATAGGGCTTATCCAAAAGACAATTTCCCCACTCCCTATATCGATCAAATAATCAATAACTGTGTTGGAAGTGTCATCTTTTCATTCATGGATGGATTTTTTGGCTATAATCAGATAGAGATTCTCCTATCAGATCAACACAAGATGACTTTCATTTTCCCATGGTGGACCTTTGCCTATTGCAAGCTACCTTTTGGCTTGAAAAATCTTGGTGCTACATTCCAACGCGCCATGTCATATGCCTTCCATGATATCAAACACGTTGTGGAATCTTATCTCGACGACCTACCCACTCATTCCAAGCAGTGAGATATCTATGCCGATCATTTGAGAGCTATTTTCTCAGATGTTGTCATTTCAATATAACTCCAAAGTTTGCAAGGGAAGGAAAAAAAATTACATCGTTTTGTCTGCAATTACGCAGAAAGGACACACAGTTTCATGAGGTTGCTTAAAAGGGATACACCTTTTGTCTGGGATGATTTTGCGCAGCGCGCGTTTGATAATCTCAAACATGCACTTACCCATGCACCTGTGTTGTAACCACCTAATTACACCAAGTACTATTCATTGCACATGATTGCATCCTTGTCTACTATAGGCATGGTCCTTGTTTAAATAGATGAACACGACCAAGAACATGTGATATACTATGCCAGTAAAAGTCTTCTATACTCCGAAACCCGATATTCACATGTGGAGAAACTTGCTCTGGCCACGGTCATCACAGTCCAGAAGTTTCGTCATTATATCTTGCTCCGCACTACCACTGTTTATGCTGACTCTAACCCCATGTGCTACGTCTTAACACGTCAAGTAGTCAGGGGAAAATACTCACGATGGATCGTTATCCTCCAAGAATTTTAATTGGAGTTTGCTAAAACTACTTCGAAGAAGTCTCTTGTCTTCACAGAACTTATATGTGACCTTTCCCGTACTACAGAGAATACAGAGCCCGTCGATTCATTACCAGATGAATCGTTGTTTCTCATTAGTACGACTGACCCTTGGTATGTAGACATCATTTTGTATCTCCAAACGTTACGATATCATCCCACCACTACTCACGATGAGCGTCGTCGCATCCGCTACTAGGATAAATACTATGTCATCCTAAATGATGCCTTATATCGCCGTGGTTTTGATTCTATATTACGACATTTCCTCACACATGAGGAAGCTGAAATCGTCCTGAATGATTGCCATGTTGGAGCTTGTGGTAGTCATCTCTCTGGGTTGGCTACTGCCTAGAAAATTTTGCGCGCAGGGTATTTTTGGCCCTCGATTTTCAAATATTGCATTGCAACGATCAAAAAATGCCCGCCATGTCAAATGTTTACTACCAAGAAGCGCACCCATCCAGCTCTGCTCCATCCTATCATAGCAGTTGGACCTTTTGCAAAATGGGGCATAGACTTCATGCATTAGACTTACCTCAACCGGGGGGCATGGCTACATTATAGTCGCTGTGGACTATTTCACAAAATGGGTTGAGGCTATGCCCACATACACTGAAGACGGGAAAACAACTACGTTATTCTTATTTAACCATATCATCGCAAGGTTCGGGATTCTTAGGGCAATTGTGACTGTTCATGGGTCACCCTTTCAAAAGAAAATGATGGCAGAACTTAGTCCAAAGTTAGGGTTTCATCACGAAAAATCTACACCTATCACCCTCAGGCCAATGGCCAGGTTGAAGCGATAAATAAAGTGTTAAAAACTATGCTTCAACGAATGGTAGGGAAAGCCAAGTCAAACTGGCACTTGCAACTATTTTCTGCACTTTGGGCCTATAGGACCAATGTAAAGACTTCCATCGGTTTCGCCCATTTTCAATTGGTATATGGACTGGAAGCAACTCTCCTAAGAGAATGAGAGATACCTTCTCTGAAGCATGCTATGGAACTTTTACCCAACACCACTATAGAAGAGGAACGATTCCTGTATCTAAATAAACTTGATGAAACTCGCCTTGATGTCGCTTTAGCAAATGAGGCACACAAACGGCAGATGAAAGCTCAATATGACAGAACTGTTCAGCCCCACTCTTTTGATGAAGGAGAGCTGGTCTTGACTTATGACCAGAAGCATGATAAGCTGGGGGCAACAAAATTTGAATCTATGTGGCACGAGCCTTATGTTATCAGTCGTGTCTTGGAGAAGGGTGCATATGAGTTAGTAAATTATGATGGGATACCCTTGGGAGAGCCCCATAACGGGATCTACCTTAAAAGATACTATGACTAGGTCATATAGCATAGAATATTTGTAAATACTATTTATAGATTGTTGTGTGTCTTATTTTGAAAGTGTGTTTTTTTGTATGATCTAATATGTGTGTTTTCAAACCCTGCTTATGTATACCTTGTGTCTAAATGGACAGATGGATACTTTTACTGGTTTCGTCGATGGTGCTAATTGTTATACATTAAATATTGCATCAACAACTTGGGTACTGTACTCTCCTACAGGTGATCTGGTGAGTTCAAGGGGTGTTTGTTTAGGTCCCTCCACCAACAATCTAGCCAAATATCATGCAGTGATTGGATTGTTGACGAAAGCCCTAGCTAGCGATGTAAGATAAATTAGGGTTTTCCTAGACTCTGAATTAGTGGTTCAACAGCTTAATAGAGTCTACAATGTCTGAAACCCTCTATTTCTTCGAACATTCTGAAGGATTAGACTATTAGAAAGATCTTTTGAGCAAATTACATATCAACATGTTCCGAGACATCCGAACGCTATGGCGGATTCCCTACGTAAAAGTCCATTTGTAACATAAATGACATACATGCAAATTCATAAGTAGTTATTTATTTCACACATCACATTTCTTGCACACACAATTGTAAATAAAAAGTTTGTCATATATATATATATATATATATATATATATATATATATAT